>PGWS01020705.1:0-14647 GCA_002896235.1 Cicer reticulatum
TTCTAAAGGTTTATAATGGTCTGAGGGAGACCATGAAATAAGGTCAGGATCATCTGGTGGAAATAAATGTGGAAGGGTTCTTCTCTGAGGATCCTAAGAGCTTCTTCATAAATCTGGAGAGGAGGAGCTCTTTTCCGGATTCCTACCCAAGGACCGTTGTCCGGATCAGTCCTTCTTTGATGGAGGTGGTGGTGGTTTTACACCTACCTTTGTTTTTCCTTTTTGGGCGGATGATATATTCATCCATTTCATCATCATGCATCCAGCAGTCGCAATCTGGGTCAACACTTGGTAGGATCTCTCATCCCAAATGAAATGTCCGTCTATTTGTCTGTATAGACGGGTTTTCCATCGGTTGTGATAACCGCATGATAGGACACCAGTCCTCCTCGAGCACTGGTTGAATCATAAACGGAAAATGTTTGAAAAAAAGATCTGAGGAGATGAGCTACTTTCCTCATCCTCTGGGTTTTTGAAGATCGTCTTGACTGTGTCTTGTCAACAGATGATCTCCTGAACGTTGCTTCTTGAGATTGGATCGACCTTCTATCTTGTTGCATCTTTTCATAGTTGGTGATCCATTCAAGGGGAATCACTGTGTATTCTTCTCTCGATATTCCTTATTAGGATTTGGACAATAGAGTGGTTTTTCTTCTTCTTTGTATTGGTGACTACCAAATAACGAATCCGAAAGAACATCCTGTGAGTGGTAAATTCTATCGAATGATTTTGGAGTCGATAGATTATTTGGTGATGAGAGTTGTAGACAAGGCTTCTGGAATCTGATCAGTTCCGGTGATCTGAACTTGGACTTTTAGCCGTGTTGGCAAGGTATTGTCGTTAAGACTTACGTTGTAATTCGAGAAGATAGTGAGAACTAGCTTCCTGCATGTAGTGAAGTCAGGACAGTCCCGATGACCGCGTTTCATAGTGAAGATAGCTAGAGTCTAACAATGCTATCTTACAGAAAACCAGGAAGGTTCTTCCTATCATGAGAGCGAAAGGATCAATCTAACAGCTCCAAAGTGCACATTGGCTGTGTATCCCTCGACTTTTCGCATGATTTAATTGATAGACTCTGTGGAATCTCTAGATCAACATATTGGCTCTTGATTTGTCGCTCTGAGGCTGCACTGGTCAAGTCGTGAAGATTTGTCATACTCTTTCATATGAGGACGGTTGTTGTGATCAGGTTTCTGATAGACTCTGGTGAAAGATCTTGTCTTTTAAAGATGTTGTAATAGTGGACTTAATAGAGGTGGAACGTTCAGCAATTTGTTACATCATCCAGGAACATAAGTATATTCGATAAGGTTTTTCTACTTTATGGGAGTCGTCTTTTTAACAGGTTTTTGGAAAGGGATATTGACTGAGGTGATGGTATATAGGTTGTTTAGACTCGGTTGTTTCCATGATTTAAGTGGTTCCTCCTTACACTCTCCTTATCATTATTCATACATATGCACCCCCTCTTCTAGAAAGAGGTCTGATACCGTTTTGTAAACGCTGGTTCGGGGCCCTTCATATCATGAGATGTAGTCTTAATGATCAATCAAAACGAGATAACAAAACGCCATCCATTGGCTTACAAATCTCAAGGCACAGATTATCAATTAAAACTACAATCCTTATGATAGGAAAGGACCGTATGAAGGCCAAAAAAAAAGGAATCACCAATGAGTCCAAGAATGGGTGTTTCTTGGAAAAAATACAACAGGAAAAAAAAATCTTCCCCTAACTGGAGGCGAGTGTAGGAGCATACTTGCATCTCTAATAGGAGTTGTATGAATAAACATAATAACTAGAGCTTCAGAAAAGAAGAGAGAACTTAGAAGACAATGTTTATAGTTAAAGAACACTTAAGATTTATTTCGAATGCTGCTTGGTGCTCAATATGTTACAAGACTCCTCCTTTTATAGCCAAGGGAGTTATACATAAGAAACAAATCACACACTATCATGAATCATGACCTATTACAAGCATTATTGATGCCTTTTCAATAATTGGAGGACATAATCATGACACCTACACTATTCATGATAACACTTATGATAAGCATATTGAATGCTTTTACAATTATTGGAGACACATTTATGACATCTTTGACTATTATGCAACATACGGACGAAATACAGACTATTCAACAATAATTATTACAAGACATGCAATAATTATACAAAGATATGCATCATGAGACTTATGGACTCATTATCCCTTAGAGATAGTTCGTGACTTGGTGACAAGCCAATTCTTATACTGACAAGTACTCCTCTGGAAAATAGTTAGAGAATACTCTGGAGAATAGTCTGGAAAATACTCTGGATCATACTGCCAATGTCCTCTGCCTCTCTTTCAAAAGTTATCTTCTCTGGGATCTTCGGCAGATCTCACAAGATATCCATGGGATTATTCTTCAAACATTCATTTTTGCAACTGTCGCTCATTTTATTTCAGAGTTTCTCTTGTCGATTAGAGCTTTCTCCCAAGCTTTCTCCCGTCTCTTGTATCCTTCCTATTTGCCATTGAGAATTGTTGAGTACTTTATGACTGGTGCATGAAAATTCTTCCTGGACTAATCGCTACCATTGGGACGGAAGATCTTCCATGACTGATACACGTTGTTTCAGCTTGGGCTTTTTCCTGATTATAAGATTAATAAAAGTGAGACATCCATTAATTCAGACATAACTCTTTAAATTTGGAGGGAATAATCTGGCCAAACAATAGTTTCCCATAGATCAACATAATTTGCACTAATGTTATGTTTAGTCCTAGAATCTGTCAGATATCGGTCTATGTATTATGGGAAACCGTCTTAAGTCTACCAACAGTTCCTCCTGTGTTAATGTTGTTCCTTGACCTGTCTAAGACGATTCCAATAGATGCAGGTTTCTAAGCCACCATTCCATAGGACGATTACCATCGTAAGTGCAGTCAAAATTAAGGGAGGTGTGATTTTTAGGTTCTGTCGGGTCTATGTACATGAGTCAGTTGGGACATAGATATGCATAACATACAAGCAGTTTGCACACATGATATACCATAAAATGATTTTTCAGAAAACTTACACCTCACACGGTCTATTCATGAATGTAGTAGAAACAGGTGTCGTCTATTACGGATTAACCACCTTTATTATGTTTATATCATAAACACCCTATTAGAGATGCAAGTATGCTCTACACTCGCCCCAGTTATGAGGATCTTGTGTATCAGAAAACATCTGCATAAGGAATTCAAAGGAAATGTGTCTTTTTGGTGACAATCTGGATAGGCTTCATAGGCCTGGAGAGTAGATCAGGAATCAAGTTCTGATTTCCTTTGATATGTTTTACCGTAAAATCATATCTCGAAAAACCAATCTTTGAGTCTAAGAGTCTGGGGATCTGGAGGCATTTTATTCTTAAATTCAAGAATTCTAGGGAAAGAAGAGTTGTCCATTTGAACCTCGAACTAATAAACCCCTCAGGTGGAAAGTCAAATTTTTGTATTCCCAACTTAACTGCAAGTGCTTCTTTGTAGGTGGTGTGATAATGTTTTTCGGCTTTCCTTGAATTGTCCACTAACGTGACCACAATAGTATTTTACTCCATTGATCTCCTCTATCAAGACTGCGCCCCAATAATGATCCACTGGCATCAGTTTGTAAAAATTCTTTTCCCATTTCTAGGAATTTTCAGGGCAGGTGGAATCTGGGCAATCTTTTCAAGGTTTTTACAGATTCAGTGTGCTTTGGTTCCCATGGCGGAGGATTCTTCTTAAGCAACTGTGATAGTGGACTCGTGTATCTAGCCAACTTTGGGATAAAATTCCGGATATAACTTAATTATCCTGAGAAATTGCTGGATTTGTTTGACCGTGAGGTTTTCATCTGGAAAATTTAACAGTTCTTGGGCTATGTGAGGCTGTGGTTGATATTTTCCTTGAGAGAATGCATCCCCAAAAAATCGATCTCCGTCGGGCTATCTGGCTCTTCTTCTCGGATAACATCTTAGTCACCCGCCGTGCTTTCAGCATCTCTTGCCACAGTTACATGCTATCCTCTGGACACAGTTCGAAGACAGATGCAACTGAAGGGAACACCTTATAAGACAGTATTAGATGGCCATTTCAGGTTTGTTAGGATTGCTCAGCTTTTCTTTTCAGCAATCATCCATTTATAGTCATGGACACTTGTATTTTGTGCACACATTATTAGTTGAATAACTTCACTAGTAAGAATTGCTTAAGATTAATCCCTTTTGGTTTCATATATTGCAATATTCCTTTTAACTTTTATGATAATCAGTTGTAAGCACATTTATATGAAAGCTGAGCATACACTAATGGGGAATATTTGAAGCTTAAATGCTTCAGTGTTCATGTAGAACTGCCATAATAATTTATTGGTTGATGCAGGTATTGTGGCACAGGATGGAGTTATTGGCTTGTACCGGGGATCGTGCCCATGCTATTAAAAAACCTACCAAACAGCAGGTATTTGTAATCTTTTATTTTCTACTCGATTTCATTTTAATCTTTATACTGTGCCTCCTTAAATTCCGATTTTCTAGATTACATAAATAATATCGTGTGATGTTCAGTAAGTTCGCTGAAAAATAAGTAGATAAAATCATGTTTGAAATTGATTTTGCTTAAGATGCTATTCCCAATCCACTTTGAACATAACTATATATACCTAATTATGATTATTTGTTTTTGCTTTGAAGTAGATTGTGATTAGTTCGTCGTCAAAAAAAAAAATTCCGCTTAGTTACCTGATCTATTCCTAGTTTATTTTTGCAGCATCAGGCTTACCACATACGACATTGTCAAACGCCTGATTGCAGCTAGTGAGAAAGAGTTTCAAACAATTGTTGACGAAAACCGCAACAAACTAAAGAAACATACATAGTCAATGACAGTGAACATAGGATTCATATTGTTTGAGCCATTTTTTTCCTGCTGGTTTATTTTGCAGAGTAAATGCTGCAATAAAAGTATCCATCATTTGTGGGAATTGCTTTAAACCAAAATGCTAAATGCTATCTGTCGTATATCTCAGAAGGGGAGGAGGGGCTGTAAATTTTGTAGGACACAAGTTTGTTCTAGGTGCTCTGTTATGCTCTATTCTTTTCAATGTATTTTATCTGTAATTTATTTATTTGATAAACTTAATGTAAGTTTTACTAAATAATTTGTGTCAAACTGATATAGGTATGAACATCCCTTTTTAGGTTCGATCCATTTGGCTTTAGTAGAAAAACAAGGAATTTTAGTGGCCAAAAAATTATGTATTCAGTGAATATCTAACAAATAATTCAGCATAACTGTGACTTAATTTGATTGCTCAGACCATGATGAGTTCTTTGAAAAAGAGTAAATTGTAAGATGCTACTTTTAATGGAATACAATCCAATGAATTATTACATTTAGTGTCTGTTTGTTAGATATTTTTAATAAAAAAATCACTGATAAGATTTTTCATCGGTTTATTACAGCTTTTGAAAAAATCTGAATCTAAAAACTTATTAAAATGATGTGTTTGAATAGGTTCTTGTAAAAATTATTATTTTTTGATAAAATACATTCTGCAGTCTTTTAAATTTTACGAAAGTATTAATTTGATCTTTAAATTTTTTTTTTAATATTTTGATCCTTTAAGGAATAAAATATGTTGCACCCATTGTCCTTTTTATATTTCCATTGAAAAAATGTATAAATGGGTGTTATATATCTGATGTAGCAGTTTAAATAATTTTAATGAAAAATTAATATTTTTAAATTAATTTATTAAAAAAAATCCAAAAATCTTCATCTTCTTCCCTTCATCTTCTCGTTATTCTTTCCACTCTTCATCCTAAACCCATAGTTTAAGAAACAAATCAAAAAAAATATTCTATGAGCCAGAATAACACAATTACCCAAAAGTTCAAACATTTTCCCCCTCTTTTATTCTTCTATGATTGAGATTTTTTTATGTGAGTTTAGTTGTTTTGGTTTTAGGGCGAGCAGTGGAAAAGTGGCAATGAAGGAAGAAGACGAAGATTAAAGAGTTTTTTAAACTTTTTTATAAAATTTAATTTGAAAATATTTATTTTATCACTAAATATTGTTTAAATTGCAAGTGACGAAAGATCTGAATCCTTTTCATCATTAAGACTACATCTCATGATATGGAAGGCTCCCGACCAGCGTGGTATCAGAGCCTTGTTCTAGAAGAGGGGGTGCATATGGTATGAATATGATAAGGAGAGTAAGGAAGGAACCACTAAATCATGGAAACAATCGAGTCTAAACAACCTATTACCATCACCTCGTCAATATCCCTTCCAAAAACCTGTAAAAAGACCGACTCCCATAAAGTAGAAAACCTTATCGAATATACTTATGTTCCTGATGATGTACAAATTGCTGAAACCGTTCCACCTCTATTAAGTCCATATAACATCTTTATAAAGACAAAGATCTTCACCAGATCTATCAGAAACCTGATCACAACCAACCGTCCTCATATGAAAGAGTATGTACAATCTTCACGACTTGACGCAGTGCAGCCTCAGAGCAACAAATCAAGAACATATATGTTGATCTTAGAGATTCCGCAGAGTCTTATAAATCATTGGAAAAGTGAGGGATACACACCTTGCACTTTGGAGCTGTTAGATTGATCCTTTCTCTTCATGGAAGGAAGAACCTCCCTGTTTTCTGTAAGATAGCATTGTTGGACTCTAGCTATCTTCACTATGAAAACGCGGTCATCGGGACTGTCCTGACTTCACTACATGCAGGAAGCGTAGTTCTCACTATCTTCCCGAATTACAACGTAAGTCTTAACGACAGTACCTTGCCAACACGGGTAAAAGTCCAAGTTCAGATCACCGGAACTGATCAGATTCCAGAAGCCTTGTCTGCAACTCTTCATCACCAAATAATCTATCGACTCCAAAATCATTCGATAGATTTACCACTCACAGGATGTTCTTCGGATTCGTTATTGGTAGTCACCAATAAAGAAGAAGAAACACCCTCTATTGTCCAAATCCCTAAAAGGATATCGAGAGAAGAATTGACACAGCTGATTCCCCTTGAATGGATCACCAACTATGAAAAGATGCAACAAGATAGAAGGCCGATCCAATCTCAAGAAGCAATGTTCAGGAGATCATCTGTTGACAAGACAGTCAAGACGATCTTCAAAAACCTAGATGAAGGAAGTAGCTCATCTTCTCAGATCTTTCAAACTCTTATGATTCAACCAGTGCTCGAGGAAGACTGGTGTCCTATCCATGCGTTACAACCGATGGAAAAACCCGTCTATACAGACAAAATAGACGGACATTTCATTTGGGATGTAGATCCTACCAAGTGTGACCCAGACTGCGACTGCTGGATGCATGATGATGAAATGGATGAATATATCATCCGCCCAAAAAGGAAAAACAAAGGTAGGTGTAAACCACCACCACCTCCACAAAGAAGGACTGATCGGACAACGGTCCTTGGTAGGAATCCGGAAAAGAGCTCATCCTCTTCAGATTTATGAAGAACTCTTAGGATCCTCAGAGAGGAAACCTTATTCCACCAGATGATCCTGACCTTAATTCATGGTCTCCCTCAGACCATTATAACCTCTAGAACCTCCAAAAAATGTTCAATCCAATCCCTTGCTTCATGTACACAGCTTTTACACCAGAATATGACCAACAATTTCCTACTTTGGAAAGAAAGGTAGACCCAATCACAAACAGGTCATCCAAACCTTTCATACAACCCACTGAAGTCCAACCTGACGGAAAGCTCAAACCCTTAACCCAAGCAGAAGAAGTTCTAAAATTGGCAATCAGAAAACATGGTTGCTCAAAATGACTCTCTTCAAAATCTGAATAGAAAGATAGACAAGATCGCAGAAAAAATAGAAGAAACAGATGACGATCTCAGATTTCTGTCTCAAAAAAATGCCAGAAGCATTACAAGACCTTAAAAGCCCAAGTCTCTCAATTAGAGCGTGAACTTAAAGGAAGATGATTGGACGAAAGAACTTTTGGCCAAGACTTTGACCGAAAGGAAGGAGCATTCGAAATAAAATCTTAAGTGTTCTTAACTATAAACATGTTCTTCTAAGTTCTCTCTTCTTTCTGAAAGCTCTAGTTATTATGTTTATATCATAAACACCCTATTAGAGATGCAAGTATGCTCTACACTCGCCTCAGTTATGAGGATCTTGTGTATCAGAAAACATCTGCATAAGGATCAACGGAAATGTGTATTTTTTGGTGACAATCTGGATAGGCTTCATAGGCCTGGAGAGTAGATCAGGAATCAAGTTCTGATTTCCTTTGATATGTTTTACCGTAAAAATCATATCTCGAAAACCAATCTTTGAGTCTAAGAGTCTGGGGATCTGGAGGCATTTTATTCTTAAATTCAAGAATTCTAGGGAAAGAAGAGTTGTCCATTTGAACCTCGAACTGATAACCCCTCAGGTGGAAGTCAAATTTTTTTTATTCCCAACTTAAACTACAAGTGCTTCTTTGTAGGTGGTGTGATAATGTTTTTCGGCTTCCTTGAATTGTCCACTAACGTGACCACAATAGTATTTTACTCCATTGATCTCCTCTATCAAGACTGCGCCCAATAATGATCACTGGCATCAGTTTGTAAAATTCTTTCTATTTCCAGGAATTTTCAGGCAGGTGGAATCTGGGCAATCCTTTTCAAGGTTTTACAGCTTCAGTGTGCTTTGGTTCCCATGGCAGAGGATTCTTCTTAAGCAACTGTGATAGTGGACTCGTGTATCTAGCCAACTTTTGGGATAAAATTCCGGATATAATTAATTATCCGAGAAATTGTTGGATTTGTTTGACCGTGAGGTTTTCATCTGGAAAATTTAACAGTTCTTGGGCTGTGTGAGGCTGTGGTTGATATTTTCCCTGAGAGAAATGCATCCCCAAAAATCGATCTCCGTCTGGCTATCTGGCTCTTCTTCTCGGATAACATTATCCCATGGTCTTGGGCTATTTGGGCAAATTGGCCCAATAACTGTTTATGAGCCTTTTCATCTTTTGAAAATAACAACACATCATCGATGTAAATGAGAATACTATCGATAATGGGCTCAAAAATTCTAGTCATGGCCTTTTGAAATAGTGAGGGAGCTACCTTAAGCCCAAATGGCAATACTGTCCATTGGTATTGAGCATTGGGAATGCAGAACGCCGTTTTGTAACGATCATTGGATCAATGCCCAATTGCCAAAATCCCGACTTCATATCAAAGTTTGATAGACTTGAGCATCTTTGAGGAAGATGTTTAGTGAAGAGGTTTTAGGGATGGGAAATTGTCATCTTTTAGAAATGGTTAAGAGGTTTATAATCAATGACCAACCTCTTTTTTCCCCTTATTTTTTCAGATCTCTTTTCCACATAGAATGCTTGGCAAGCCCATTCGGATTTTGTGGGTTCTATCAGACCTTGTTGGAGCAGCTGATTGCATTTTTTTCCGGCCAAAAGCTAAATCTGAGGGACTCATTCCTGGATGAGTAGCTTTGGTTGGATTGATATCTTCATTAAGCTTGAAGGGAAGTTGGACAAAAAAGTCTTTTGTTTGTCCATAGAGGTTTTGGATGAGAGAATTGTCCATGATTGTCTGCACAAAGTTTGAGTAGTTTGGATTTTGATTTCTTCGTATTCAGCAGGAACTTCAGAAAGGGAATACAACTTTAATATCCCTGAATAAGGTTTAAATTCTCGCTTAAATTTGATTCCTGTAGGGAGATATTTGAAGCCTACTTGCTGCTCGAATAAACATCCATTCCCACAACAATGTCTTTGTTTGGGAGCTACTACCAATGACCTTCGTCCAAACTATACATTCGGGAAGAATCTGATTCTAATTTTTTCTTTTGTCATCAAATATGTCCTGAACGTTTTCCATCTGCTGCTACAAAGTATGCAACATGTTTCACCCATGCTTCTGTAGGGAGAATGCTTGGGTTCATCATGTGATTTGTGCCGATATCCATATAGGCTATAGATTTCAAAAGGATGTTAAACACCCTTGCCCTCGGCCAGGATAACCAGATTAGCATTAGAAGCACTTGAAAAGCTTGTAGATCTGCACCAGCATTTCTCAGAAATTGGTGGAACAAAAAATCCAAATTTATCAAAGCATGCAAGAAGCCTTATCTGGAAATCAAGTGCAAAGATAAAATATGTAGTTGTACAACAGGAAAGAACATCATCGCAAAAATACACCGGACCTTCTAGGAGCTTCAAGAGATAAAGAAAAAGAAGCTTTGAGAATTGTTGAGTACTTTATGACTGGTGCATGAAAGATCAAACTAATACTTTTTGAAAATTTAAATCATCACATAATGTATTATGTCTATTTTTTGTAATGGATTTTTTTTTATACTAGACAATCCAGAACAACTTTAATTTTTTTTTTTAAATATCTAATAAATAATTTCTACATCATTAAATATTAAAATCATTTATTTTATAATCTGGGATAAACGGAGCTTTAGATTAGTTATTTAATTACAAAGTACACGAGTTAGTCAGCAATTTCAAAGTTCATAAGTCTTTTTTGTTCACTACCTGACATGGAAAGCACAAGACCACTACACAATTGCATTTGTCCCCCCTCGCACTCTACTTGTTGGATATTAAGTGGTGAGACTCTTTCCATAGAATAAATAATGGTGAGAGACTTCTCTTCAGAGTTATAGGTCCCACAAGCTCATAGTTAGATCCATTGAAACCTAGGCCACACAAACACCAACACTACCTCTCAAGTCTTCCTTTATCGTCTTCTTAAGATCCAAATTTTTATCACATAACATCAAGAAAATCCCATTTTAAAATCACATTCTTCCCTTGGACCAGAAACTTGTATGGAACAAAAAACAATGATAGTAAATTGTTGGTGGTTAATTTGTTAGATTAGAGGAAATTTCTTAGCAAAAATGTTAGTGGTTAATAATTTAGAGAGAAGAAATTTGTTAGCCACAGAAATCGGAACTTTGAATCTCCTTGACAAAAGAAAAAAAAAGGGGGAAAAAAGCGAAATGTTAAATATTTTTGCCGATTTAACTATAACTTCAATGATAATTGTCTATGGTTCAAATGACTTGAAAGCAACAACTAAACTAAATTTTTTAAAAGTATTTAATTGTATTGGCAAGATGTTTACCATCTCTATAATGTTATTATTCTCTAGTCAACTATTATAGTCTTTCTTGTGCTATTATAGTCTTCTTGCAGTGAAAAAAGTCTCACCTTTTTAGTTATTAATAAGAGGACTCCAAATATTTAATTTTGGTCTCTTTTACTTATTGTTTCAATGATATTTTGTCCATTGGTCAATATTGAAAATCAGAACAATAAAACTACTTTCAAGAAGTTATTAATTGACTGCGAAGATAAGTCTACCATTCCTTGTAAAAATTTTAGTATCTTAGTTCAACTCTCGCTCTTTTGGTGTTTACTAGTAAATTTCTTGAAATAGAAAATAGTCTCACCTTTTAGTTATAAATATAGGACCTACAGTAATACCCAATTTGTCTCTTTACTTATTGTTTGCAATGATTATTAGCCTATGGTTTCAAATATTGAAAGCAAACACAAAATATTTTCAAAGAAGTGGATTTATTGCATGCAAGTCTACCATCTCTGTAAATATAAGTATCTCTAGTCAACTCTAGATCTTTCTTGTACTACTAGTACGTTTCTTGAAATAGAAAAAGTCTCAACTTTTAGTATATAAATAATACGACCTAAATAATACTAATTTTGTCTCTTCAACTTTTTGTTTCAATGATATTTGCTTATGGTTCAATATCGAAAGCAACAACTAAACTAATTTTCAAAGAAGTATTTAATTGTGTGCAAGATAAGTCTACCATATCTTTAAAATGTTAGTATCTCAAGTCAACTCTAGGTCTTTCTTGTGCTACTAGTATGTTTCTTGCAATAGAAAAAGTCTCACCTTTTAGTATATAAATAATAGGACCTAAATAATACTAATTTTGTCTCTTTGTACTTACTGTTTCAATGATATTTGCCTATGGTTAAATATTGAAAGCAACAACTAAACTAATTTTCAAAGAAGTAATTAATTGCATGTAAGATAAGTCTACCATCTCTGTTAAATGTCAGTATCTCTAGTCAACTCTTGGTCTTTCTTGTGCTACTAGTACGTTTCTTACAATAGAAAAAGTCTTCCCTTTTAGTATATAAATAATAGGACCTAAAAAATACTAATTTTGTTTCTTTCTACTTATTGTTTCAATGATATTTGCCTATGGTTCAATATTGAAAGCAAAACTAAACTAGTTTTCAAAGAAATATTTAATTGCATGAAAGATAAGTGTATCATCTCTGTAAAATGTCATATCTCTAGTCAACTGTTGGTCTTTCTTGTAGTATATAAATAATAGGACCTAAATAGTACTAATTTTATCTCTTTGTACTTATTATTTCAATGATACTTGCCTATGGTTCAATATTGAAAGCAATAGCTAAACTAATTTTTAAAGAAGTATTTAATTGCATGCAAGATAAGTCTACCATCTATATAAAATGTCAGTATCTTTAGTCAACTCTAGGTCTTTCTTGTGCTACTAGTACGTTTCTTACAATACCAAAAGTCTGACCTTTTATTATATAAATAATAGGAACTAAATAATACTAATTTTGTCTCTTTGTACTTATTGTTTCAATGATATTTACCTATGGTTCAATATTGAAAGCAACAACTAAACTAGTTTTCAAAGAAGTATTTAATTGCATGGAAGATAAGTCTACCATTTATGTAAAATGTCAGTATCTTTAGTCAACTGTAGGTCTTTCTTGTGCTACTACTACGTTTCTTGCAATAGAAAAAGTCTCACCTTTTAGTATATAAATAATATGACATAAATAGTGAAGGTACAAACACGAGAAGGGGGGTTGACTTGTGTTTGTCAAAGTTGATAACTTTTTGATAATTTATAAATAAATAAAAAAATTAGTTTGGTATTGGTTACTTACTTGGAGTAGAAGCAATTGGATTTAGAAGCAGCAAACAACGAAAACATAAATAATTTGACACATAACTTTATCCTGGTTAACCATTTACTTGGCTACTTCCAATTCCTTCATTCATAAGGATTTAATCCACTAATTTAAATACGTTGAATTACAAAATACCTGACCCTCCAAGCCAATCTTCCTAAAAAGCCTGACAACTCCAGACTTTTGAAGAACTAACCACCTTGGCCCTACAAGCCAAGTCTTCCCAAACAGTCTGACAACCCCAGACTTTTGATGAACTAACCACCTTGACCCTACAAACCAAATTTTCTCCTAACAACCTGACAACTCCAGATTGAAGAAGAAATTAAACCACTATCAAGTTGGATACAAAAGATTGAAACTTGAGTAGTTGCTTCTAACAAAGTTGATAATAATAATAACTCTCACACTCTAAGAAAAGAACACTCAGAATACATTTTTAACTTGAATAAGTGTTTCTCTCTTTGAAGTCTTAGATGAATTGAGAACTTTGAGCTTGAGTTATTACTTTTTGTTTTACGATGCTTTTCTCCTTCAACTTTGAGTGACTATTTGCCTTTTTTACCCTTTATTTATTAAGTAAAAATAAAATTCATTTAATACATATTTTTGAATTTTTAAGGGTATAAAATGAAAAAAATTATTAATTAAATCTTTTTTTTCTTTAAAGAACTAAAATTTTGGGACAAAAATAAAATCCTTAAAAGACCAAAGATTAAGGACGGATGAAGTAATAACTAAACTAATTTTGGAAGAAGTATTGAATTGCATGCAAGAAAAGTCTAACATCTTTCTATAATATCATTATCTCTAGTCAACTCTAGGTCTTTCTTGCAATTGAAAAAAAATCTCATCTTTTTGTATATAAATAATGTAAGGTTATATGAATTTGGTACAAAATTAAAACACAATATACATTTCTCAAAAATGAAGTTGGGTATTATCTTTAGTTCCGTTGTTTAATTTGTGGCGATTTTAATGCAAAATCATGGATGTAAGGGCTGTTTAAGAGAAGGAGAGAATAGGCCTACTAGAGATCAAGGACTACATATTGTCACAAAAAGGGGATCCTTACAATGAATTGGATTCATGGGTTGATGATAGAGCTAGCAATTGTTGTACTTGGAACAAAATCAAGTGTTCTAATATCTCTTCTGGCCACATAACTGACTTATCCCTAAAAATGTTACTAGACTTTTGGTCCTCTAATACGATGTTAAACGTTTCATTGTTCCATCCATTTGAAGAGTTACGCCTCCTCGACTTGTCATACAATTTGTTTCGAGGCTGGATTGGCAATGAAGGTATCTTCTCTAACGTTATATATAAAATCTCAATAAAAGAATTTAAAGAAGGTTAACAATGCATGGTTTACAAATAAAACTATCTAAAATAAAATTATAAATACAACTATTAGGTTTGATTTGATATCTAACTCATTGCATTTATACTACTAAGATATAAGGTTTGTTTAATAAGAGTATTAGTTTACGAAGCTAAATGAAAAAAATGAGACTTATAAATAATTAATTCTAAATGAGACTTATAAATTATATATATCATATAATTTCTAATGCTTATCATTTTTTGAAAATAAATCTCAAAGCAA
>PGWS01020706.1:0-22397 GCA_002896235.1 Cicer reticulatum
GAGATGTAGTCTTAATTGAATCATCAAACCGAGATAACAAAACGCCATCCATTGGCTTACAAATCTCAAGGCACAGATTATCAATTAAAACTACAATCTTATGATAGAAAGGACCGTAGCAAGGATCAATAGTCAGATGTTTTCTGATACACAAGATCCTCATAACTGAGGCGAGTGTAGAGCATACTTGCATCTCTAATAGGGTGTTTATGATATAAACATAATAACTAGAGCTTTCAGAAAGAAGAGAGAACTTAGAAGAACATGTTTATAGTTAAGAACACTTAAGATTTTATTTCGAATGCTGCTTGGGCTCATATGTTACAAGACTCCTCCTTTTATAGCCAAGGAGTTATACATAAGACAAATCACACACTATTCATGATCATGACCTATTACAAGCATTATTGAATGCCTTTCAATAATTGGAGACATAATCATGACACCTACACTATTCATGATAACGACTTATGATAAGCATTATTGAATGCTTTTCAATTATTGGAGACACATTTATGACACTCTTTGACTATTATGCAACATACGGACGAAATACAGACTATTCAAGCAATAATTATACAAGACATGCAATAATTATACAAGATATCATCATGAGACTTTTGGACTCATTATCCTTTAGAGATAGGTTCGTGACTTGGTGACAAATTCTGATCTGACAAGTACTCCTCTGGAAAATAGTTAGGAGAATACTCTGGAGAATAGTCTGGAGAATACTCTGGATCATACTGCCAGATGTCCTCTAGCATCTCTTTCAAAGTTTCTTCTCTGGGATCTTCGGCAGTATCCATATCCATGGGATTTTCTTCAAAATTCATTTTTGCAAACTGTCGCTCAATTTTTATTTCAGAGTTTCGTTCTTGTCGATTAGAGCTTTCTCCCAAGCTTTCTCCCGTCTCTTGTATCCTTCCTATTTGCCATTGAGAATTGTTGAGTACTTTATGACTGGTGCATGAAAATTCTTCTGGACTAATCGGCTACCATTGGGACGGAAGATCTCCATGACTGATACAGGTTGTTTCAGCTTGGGCTTTTTCCTGATTATAAAGATTAATAAAATTGAGACAATCCATTAATTCATTCATAACCTTTAAATTTGGAGGATAATCTTCAATAGTTTCCCATAGATCAACATAATTTGCACTAATGAGGAGTTTAGTCCTAGAATCTGTCAGATATGGTCTATGTATTATGAAAACCGTCTTAAGTTTACCAACAGTTTCCTGTGTTAATTTTGTTCCTTTGACCTCGTCTAAGACCGATTCCAATTGTTTTCTCCACCATTCCAATGGAGAATACCATCTAAGTGCAGTCCAAATTAAGGAGGTGTGATTTTTTGGATCTGTCAGGTGCTTGTACATTGCTTCAGTTGGGACATAGATATGCATAACATACAAGCTAGTTGCACACCAAATATACCATAAATGATTTTCAGTAAACTTACACTTTGGGTCTATCATGAATGGTAAGTAGAACGGTGTGTCTATACGAAACACCCTTATTATGTTTATATCATAAACACCTATTAGAGATGCAAGTATGGCTCTACCTCGCCCAGTTATGAAGGATCTGTGTATCAGAAAACATCCTGCATAAGGTCACAAGGAAAAATGTGTCTTTTTTGGTGACAATTCTGGATAGGCTTCATAGGCCTGGAGAGTAGATCAGGAATCAAGTTCGCCTGATTTCTTGATAATGTTTTAACCGTAAAATCATATCTCGAAAACCAATCTTTGAGTCTAAGAGTCTGGGGATCTGGAGGCATTTTATTCTAAATTCAAGAATTCTAGGGAAGAAGAGTTGTCCATTTGAACTCGAACTAATAACCCCTCAGGTGGAAGTCAATATTTTTGTATTCCCAACTTAACTGCAAGTGCTTCTTTTGTAGGTGGTGTGATATGTTTTTCGGCTTCCTTGAATTGGTCCACTAACGTGACCCACAATAGTATTTTTACTCCATTGATCTCCTAATCAAGACTGCGCCCCAATAATGATCACTGGCATCAATTTGTAAAATTCTTTTCCCATTTCTAGGAATTTCAGGGCAGGTGGAATCTGGGCAATCCTTTTCAAGGTTTTTAAACAGATTCAGTGTGCTTGGTTCCCGCATGGCCGGAGGATTCTCTTAAGCAACTGTGATAGTGGACTTCGTGTATCTAGCCAACTTTGGGATAAAAATTCCGGATATTAATTAATTATCCCGAGAATTGCTGATTTGTTTGACCGTGAGGTTTCATCTGGAAAATTTAACAGTTCTTGGGCTATGTGAGGCTGTGGTTGATATTTTCTTGAGAGAAATGCATCCCAAAAAATCGATCTCCGTCTCGGCTATCTGGCCTCTTCTTCTCGGATAACATCTATAGTCACAGCCGTGCTTTCGCATCTCTTGCCACAGTTTACATGCTATCCTCTGGACACAGTTCGAAGACAGATGCAACTGAAGGGAAACCTTATAAGACAGTATTAGATGCCATTCAGGTTTGTTAGGATTGCTCAGCTTTTCTTTCAGCATCATCATTTTATAGTCATGGACACTTGTATTTGTGCACACATTATAGTTGAAGTAACTTCAACTAGTAAGAATTGCTTAAGATTAATCCCTTTTTGGTTCATATATTGCAATATTCCTTTTAACTTTTATGATAATCAGTTGTAAGCACATTTTATATGAAAGCTGAGCATACACTAATGGGGGAATATTTGAAAGCTTAAATGCTTCAGTGTTCATGTAGAACTGCATATATAATTTATTGGTTGATGCAGGTATTGGTGCACAGGATGGAGTTATTGGCTTGTACCGGGGATTCGTCCCAATGCTTTAAAAAACCTACCAAACAGCAGGTATTTGTAATCTTTTATTTCTACTCGATTTCATTTTTAATCTTTATACTGTGCCTCCTTAAAATTCCGATTTTCAGATACATAAATAATATCGGTGTGATGTTCAGTAAGTTCGCTGAAAAATAAAAGATATAAATCATGTTTGAAATTGATTTTGCTTAAGATTGCTATTCCCAATCCACTTTGAACATAACTATATATACCTAATTATGATTATTTTGTTTTTGCTTGAAGTAGATTGTGATTAGTTCGTCGTCAAAAAAAAAAAATTCCGCTTAGTTACCTGATCTAATTCCTAGTTTATTTTTTGCAGCATCAGGCTTACCACACATACGACATTGTCAAACGCCTGATTGCAGCTAGTGAGAAGAGTTTCAAACAATTGTTGACGAAAACCGCAACAAACTAAAGAAACATACATAGTCAATGACAGTGAACATAGGATTCATATTGTTTGAGCCATTTTTTTCCTGCTGGTTTATTTTGCAGAGTAAATGCTGCAATAAAAGTATCCATCATTTGTGGGAATTGCTTTAAACCAAAATGCTAAATGCTAAATCTGTCGTATATCTCAGAAGGGGAGGAGGGGCTGTAAATTTTGTAGGACACAAGTTTTGTTCTAGGTGCTCTGTTATGCTTCTATCTTTTCAATGTATTTATCTGTAATTTATTTATTTGATAAACTTAATGTAAGTTTTACTAAATAATGTTGTGATCAAACTGATATAGGTATGAACATCCCCTTTTTTAGGTTCGATCCATTTGGCTTTAGTAGAGAAAAACAAGGAATTTTAGTGGCAAAAAATTATGTATTCAGTAATATCTAACAAATAATTCAGCATAACTGTGACTTAATTTTGATTGCTCAGACCAATGATGAGTTCTTTTGAAAAAGAGTAAATTGTAAGATGCTACTTTTAATGGAATACAATCCAATGAATTATTACATTTAGTGTCTGTTTGTTAGATATTTTTAATAAAAAAATCACTGATAAGATTTTTCATCGGTTTATTACAGCTTTTTGAAAAAATCTGAATCTAAAAAACGTTATTAAAATGATGTGTTTGAATAGGTTCTTGTAAAAATTATTTATTTTTTGATAAAAATACATTCTGCAGTCTTTTAAATTTTATTAAAGAAAAGTATTAATTTGATTCTTTAAATTTTTATCTTTTAATAATATGGATTGATCCTGTAAAGGAATAAAATATGTGCACACCCATTGTCCTTTTAATATTTTCCCATTGAAAAATGTAATATGGGTGTTATATATCTGATAGTAGCAGTTTATATAATTTTTAATGTAAAAATATAATATTTTTTAACATTAATTTATTCAAAAAAAAATCCAAAATCTTCATCTTCTTCCTTCATCTTCCTCGTTATCTTTCCACTCTTCATGCCTAAAACCCAAAAGTTTAAGAAAAATTCAAAAAGAAATATTCTATGAGGCAGATAAATCACAATACCATGTCAAAAGTTCAACACATTTACCCACACCTCTTTATTCTTCTATGATTTTGAGATTTGGTTTTATTTGAGTTATAGTTGTGTTTTGGTTTTAAGGGCGAAGAGTGGAAAGATGGCGATGAAGGAAGAAGACGAAGATTAAAGAGTTTTTAAAAACCTTTTTTAATAAAAATTTAATTGAAAAATTTATTTTAATCACTAAAATATTGTTTAAAATTGCCAAGTGACGAAAGATCTGAATCCTTTTCATCATTAAGACTACATCTCATGATATGGAAGGCTCCCGACCAGCGTGGTATCAGAGCCTTGTTCTAGAAGAGGGGGTGCATATGGTATGAATTATGATAAGGAGAGTAAGGAAGGAACCACTAAATCATGGAAACAATCGAGTCTAAACAACCTATTACCATCACCTCGTCAATATCCCTTCCAAAAACCTGTAAAAAGACCGACTCCCATAAAGTAGAAAACCTTATCGAATATACTTATGTTCCTGATGATGTACAAATTGCTGAAACCGTTCCACCTCTTTTAAGTCCATATAACATCTTTAAAGACAAAGATCTTCACCAGATCTATCAGAAACCTGATCACAACCAACCGTCCCTATATGAAAGAGTATGTACAATCTTCACGACTTGACCAGTGCAGCCTCAGAGGCAACAAATCAAGAACAATATGTTGATGCTAGAGATTCCGCAGACTCTTAATAAATCATTGGAAAAGTGAGGGATACACAGCCTTGCACTTTGGAGCTGTTAGATTGACCCGTTTCTCTCTCATAGGTAAGGAAGAACCTCCCTGTTTCTGTAAGATAGCATTGTTGGACTCTAGCTATCCTCACTATGAAAACGCGGTCATCGGGACTGTCCTGACTTCACTACATGCAGGAAGCGTAGTTCTTCACTATCTTCCCGAATTACAACGTAAGTCTTAACGACAGTACCTTGCCCAACACGGGCTAAAAGTCCAAGTTCAGGATCACCCGAACTGATCAGATCTCCAGAAAGCCTTGTCTGCAACTCTTCATCACCGAAATAATCTATCGACTCCAAAATCATTCGTAGATTTACCACTCACAGGAATGTTCTTCGGATTCGTTATTGGGTAGTCACCATAAAAGAAGAAGAAACACCCTCTATTGTCCAAATCCCTAAAAGGATATCGGAGAGAAGAATTTGACACAGCTGATTCCCCTTGAATGGATCACCAACTATGAAAAGATGCAACAAGGATAGAAGGCCGATCCAATCTCAAGAAGCAATGTTCAGGAGAATCATCTGTTGACCACAAGACAGTCAAGACGATCTTCAAAAAACCTAGATGAAGGAAGTAAGCTCATCTTCTCAGATCTTTCAAACTCTCTATTATGATTTCAACAGTGCTCGAGGAAGACTGGTGTCCTATCCATGCGGTTACAACCGATGGAAAACCGTCTATACAGACAAATAGACGGACATTTCATTTGGGTATGTAGATCCCACCAAGTGTGAACCCAGACTGCGACTGCTGGATGCATGATGATGAAATGGAATGAATATATCATCCGCCCAATAAAGGAAAAACAAAGGTAGGTGTAAACCACCACCACCTCACAAAGAAGGACTGATCTGGACAACGGTCCTTGGGTAGGAAATCTCGGAAAAGAGCTCATCCTCTTCAGATTTATGAAGAAGCTCTTAGGATCCTCAGAGAAGAAAACCTTATTTCCACCAGACTGATCCTGACCTTATTTTATGGTCTCCCTCCAGACCATTATATAAACCTCTAGAACCTCCAAAAAATGTCAATCCAGATCCCTGCTTCATGTACACAGCATTTTACACCAGAATATATGACCAACAATTTCCTACTTTGGAAAGAAAGGTAGCACCCAATCTCACAAACAGGTCATCCAAACCTTTCATGACAACCCACTGAAGTCCAACCTGACGGAAAGCTCAAACCCTGTAACCCATCAGAAGAAGTTCTAAATTGGCAATCAGAAAACATGTTGCTCAAAATGACTCTCTTCAAAATCTGAATAGAAAGATAGACAAGTTCGGCAGAAACAAATAGAAGAAACAGATTGACGATCTCAGATTTCTGTCAAAAAGCAGAAGCATTACAAGAGCCTTAAAAGCCAAGTCTCTCAATTAGAGCGTGACTTAAGGAAGATGTTGGACGAAAGAACTTTTGGCCAAGACTTTGACCGAAAGGAAGAGCATTTCGAAATAAAATCTTAAGTGTTCTTAACTATAAACATGTTCTTTCTAAGTCCCTCTCTTCTTCTGAAGCTCTAGTTATTATGTTTTATATCATAAACAACCCTATTAGAGATGCCAGTATGCTCTACACTCGCCTCAGTTATGAGGATCTTGTGTATCAGAAACATCTGCATAAGGATCAACGGAAATGTGTATTTTTGGTGACATCTGGATAGGCTTCATAGGCCTGGAGAGTAGATCAGGAATCAAGTTCTGATTCCTTGATATGTTTTACCGTAAAATCATATCTCGAAAAACCAATCGTTTGATCTAAAGAGTCTGGGGATCTGGAGGCTTTTATTCTTAAATCAAGAATTCTAGGGAAAGAAGAGTTGTCCATTTGAAACCTCGAACTGATAACCCCTCAGGTGGAGTCAAATTTTTTTATTCCCAACTTAACTACAAGTGCTTCCTTTGTAGGTGGTGTGATAATGTTTTTCGGCTTCCTTGAATTGTCCACTAACGTGACCACAATAGTATTTTACTCCATTGATCTCCTCTATCAGACTGCGCCCAAATAATGATCACTGGCATCAGTTTGTAAAATTCTTTTTCCTATTTCCAGGAATTTTCAGGGCAGGTGGGATCTGGGCAATCCTTTTTCAAGGTTTTTACAGCTTCAGTGTGGCTTTGGTTTCCCATGGCAGAGGTTTCTTCTTAATGCAACTGTGATAGTGGACTCGTGTATCTTAGCCAACTTGGGATAAAATTTCCGGATAGTAATTAATTATCCCGAGAAATTATTGGATTTGTTTGACCGTGAGGTTTTCATCTTGGAAAATTTAACAGTTCTTGGGCTGTGTGAGGCTGTGGATGATATTTTCCCTGAGAGAAATGCATCCCCAAAAAATCGATCTCCGTCTGGGCTATCTGACTCTTCTTCTCGGATAACATTATCCCATGGTCTTGGGCTATTTGGGCAAATTGGCCCATAAACTGTTTATGAGCCTTTTCATCTTTTGAAAAATAACAACACATCATCGATGTAAATGGAATACTATCGATAATAGGCTCAAAAATTCTAGTCATGGCCCTTTTGAAATAGTGATGGGAGCTACCTTAAGCCCAAATGGCAATACTGTCCATTGGTATTGAGATTGGGAATGCAGAACGCGTTTTGTAACGATCATTTTGGATCAATGCCCAATTGCCAAAATCCCGACTTCATATCAAGTTTGAATAGACTTGAGCATCTTTGAGGAAGATGTTTAGTGAAGAGGTTGTTAGGGAATGGGAAATTTGTCATCTTTTAGAAATGGTTAAGAGGTTTATAATCAATGACCAACCCTCTTTTTCCCCTTATTTTTTTCAGATCTCTTTTCCACATAGAATGCTTGGCAAGCCCATCGGATTTTGTGGGTTCTATCAGACCTTGTTGGAGCAGCTGATTGCATTTTTTTCCCGGGCCAAAGCTAAATCTGAGGGACTCATTCCTGGATGAGTAGCTTTGGTTGGATTTGATATCTTCATTAAGCTTGAAGGGAAGTTGGACAAAAAAGTCTTTGTTTTGTCATAGAGGTTTTGGATGAGAGAATTGTCCATGATTGTCTGCACAAAGTTTGAGTAGTTTGGATTTGATTTCTTCGTATCCAGCAGGAACTTCAGAAAGGGAATACAACTTAATATCCCTGAATAAGGTTTAAATTCTCGCTTAAATTTGATTCCTGTAGGGAGAATTTGAAGCCTACTTGCTGCTGAATAACATCCATTCCCACAACAATGGTCTTTGTTTGGGAGGCTACTACCATACCTTCGTCCAAACTATACATTCGGGGAAGAATCTGATTCTAATTTTTTCTTTTGTCATCAAATATGTCCTGAACGTTATTTCCATCTGCTGCTACAAAGTATGCCACATGTTTCACCCATGCTTCTGTAGGGAGAATGCTTGGGTTCATCATGGTGATTTGTGCACCGATATCCATATAGGCTATAACTTTCAAAAAGGATGTTAAAACCTTGACGCCTCGGCCAGATACACCAGATAGCATTAGAAGCACTTGAAAAGCTTTGTAGATTGCACCAGCATTTCTCAGAAATTGTGCAACAAAAATCCAAATTTATCAAAGCATGCAAGAAGCCTTATCTGGAAACAAGTGCAAAAGATAAAATATGTAGTTGTACAACAGGAAAGAAACATCATCGGCAAAAATACACCGACCTTCTAGGAGCTTCAAGAAGATAAAGAAAAAGAAAAGCTTTGAGAATTGTTGAGTACTTTATGACTGGTGCATGAAAGATCAAACTAATACTTTTTTTGAAATTTCAATCATCAACATAATGTATTATGTCTATTTTTTGTAATGGATTTTTTTTTATTAACTAGACAAAATCCAGAACAACTTTAATTTTTTTTTTTAAATACTAATAAATAATTTCTACATCATTAAATATTAAAATCATTTATTTTATAATCTGGGATAAACGGAGCTTTAGATTAGTTATTTAATTACAAAGTACCACGAGTTAGTCAGCAATTTCAAAGTATCATAAGTCTTTTTGTGTTCCACTACCTGACATGGAAAGCACAAGACCACTACACAATTGCATTTGTCCCCTCGACACTCTACTTGTTGGATTTTAAGTGGTGAGACTCTTTCCCATAGAATAAATAAGTGGTGAGAGACTTCTCTTCAGAGTTATAGGTCCCACAAGCTCATAGTTAGATCCATTGAAACCTGGCCACACAAACACCAACACTACCTCTCAAGTCTTCCTTTGATCGTCTTCTTAAGATCCAAATTTTTATCACATAACATCAAGAAAATCCCATTTTTAAAATACCATTCTTCCTTGACCAGAAACTTGTATGGAACAGAAAACAATGATAGTAAATTGTTGGTGGTTAATTTGTTAGATTAGAGGAAATTTCTTAGCAAAAAATGTTAGTGGTTAATAATTTAGAGAGAAGAAATTTGTTAGCCACAGAAATCGAACTTTGAATCTTCTTGACAAAACGAAAAAAAAAAGGGGGAAAAAAGCGAAATGTTAAATATTTTTGCCGATTTAATATAACTTCAATTGATAATTGTCTATGTTCAATATTGAAAGCAACAACTAAACTAATTTTTTTAAAAGTATTTAATTGTATGCAAGATAAGTTTACTCATCTCTATAAATGTTATTATCTCTAGTCAACTATAAGTCTTTCTTGTGCTATTAGTACGTCTCTGGCAGTGAAAAAAGTCTCACCTTAGTATATAAATAAGAGGACCAAACTAATATTAATTTTGGTCTCTTTGTACTTATTGTTTCAATGATATTTGTCCATGGCTCAATATTGAAACAACAACTAAACTAACTTTCAAAGAAGTATTTAATTGCATGCAAGATTAAGTCTACCATTACCTGTAAAATATTAGTATCTCCTAGTCAACTCTAGGTTTTCTTGTGTTACTAGTAATTTCTTGAAATAGAAAAAGTCTCACCTTTAGTATATAAATAATAGGACCTAAGTTAATACAATTTTGGTCTCTTTGGTACTTATTGTTTCAATGATATTAGCCCTATGGTTCAAATATTGAAAGCAACACCAAAATAATTTTCAAAGAAGTATTTAATTGCATGCAAGTCTACCATCTCTGTAAATATAAGTATCTCTAGTCAACTCGAAGAAAAAATAGATCTTTTCTTGTACTACTAGTACGTTTCCTTGAATAGAAAAGTCTCACTTTTAGTATATAAATAATACGACCTATAATAATACTAATTTTGTCTCTTCAACTTTTTGTTTCAATAATATTTTGCTTATGGTTCAATACGAAAGCAACAACTAAAACTAATTGTTCAAAGAGTATTTAATTGTGTGCAAGATAAAGTTACCATATCTTTAAAATGTTAGTACTCAAGTCAACTCTAGGTCTTTCTTGTGCTACTAGTATGTTTCTTGCAATAGAAAAGTCTCACCTTTTAGTATATAATAATAAGGACCTAAATAATCTTAAATTGTCTCTTTGTACTTACTGTTTATCAATGATAATTTTGCCTATGGTTAAGATATTGAAAGCAACAACTAAACTAATTTTCAAAGCAGAGTAATTAATTTGCATGTAGATAAGGTCTATCCATCTCTGTTAAATGTCAGTATCTCTAGTCAACTCTTATGGTTTCTTGTGCTATCTAAGTACGTTTCTTAACAATAGATAATAAGTCTTCCCTTTTAGTATATAAATAATGGATACCTAAAAAATTACTAATTTGTTTCTTCTCACTTATTGTTTCAATGATATTTGCCTATGGTTCATATTGAGCAAAAACTAAACAGTTTTCAAAGAAATATTTAATTGCATGAAAGATAAGTGTATGCATCCTCTGTAAATGTCCATATCTCTCAGTCAACTGTTGGTCTTCTTGTAGTATATATAATATAGGACCTAATAGTACTAATTTTATCTCTTGTACTTATTATTTCAATGATACATGCTCTATGGTTCAATATTGAAAGCAAATAGTTCTAACTATTTTTAAAGAAGTATTTTAATTGCATGCAAGATAAGTCTACCATCTATATAAAATGTCAGTATCTTTAGTCAACTCTAGGTCTTTCTTGTGCTACTAAGTACGTTTCTTACAATACCAAAAGTTCTAGACCTTATTATTATATATAATAATAGGAACTAAATAATCTAATTATTGATCTCTTTGTACTTATTGTTTCAATGATATTTACCTATGGTTCAATATGAAGAACAGACTAACTAGTTTTCAAAGAAGTATTATAATTGCATGGAGATAAGTCTACCATTTATGTAAAGATGTCAGTATCTTTAGTCAACTGTAGGTCTTTCTTGTGCTAACTACTACGTTTTCTTGCAAAAAGAAAAAGTCTCACCTTTTAGTATATAAATATATATGACATAAATAGATGAAGGTACAAACACGAGAAGGGGGGATTGACTTGTGTTTGTCAAAAGTGTGATAATATTTTTGATAATTTATAAATAAATAAAAAAATTAGTTTGGTATGGTTACTTACTTGGAGTATGAAGCAATTGGATTTAGAAGCAGCAAGACAACGAAAACATAAAATAATATGACACAATAACTTTATCCTGGTATAACCATTTACTTGGCTACTTCCAATTCCCTCATTCATAAGGATTGAATCCACTAATTTAAATACGTTGAATTACAAAATACCTGACCCTCCAAGCCAATCTTCCTAAAAAGCCTGACAACTCCAGACTTTGAAGAACTACCACCTTGGCCTACAAGCCAAGTCCTTTCCAAATCAGTCTGACAACCCCAGACTTTGATGAACTAACCACCTTGAACCACTAAACCAAATTTTCCCTCGCTACAACCGACAACTCCAGATTGAAGAAGAAATTAACCACTATCAAGTTGGATATCAAAAGATTGAAACTTGAGTAGTTGCTTCTCAACAAAAGTTGATAATAATAATAACTCTCACACTTCTAAGAAAAAGAAACACTCAGAATACATTTTAACTTGAATAAGTGTTTCTCTCTTTGAAGTCTAGATGAAATTGAGAACTTTGACTTGAGTTATTATACTTTTTGTTTTACGATGCTTTTCTCCATTCAGCTTGAGTGACTATTTGCCTTTTTACCCTTTATTTTATTAAGTAAATAATAAAATTCATTTAATACATATATTATTTATGATTTTTTAAGGTATAAAATGAAAAAAATTATTAATAAATCTTTTTTTCTTTAAAGAACTAAAATTTTGGGACAAAAATAAATCCTTAAAAGACCAAAGATTAAGGGGAACGGGATGAAGTAATAACTAAACTAATTTTGAAAGAAGTATTGAATTGTCATGCAGAGAAAAGTTCTAACATCTTTCTATGATATCATTATCTCTCAGTCAACTCTAGGTCTTTCTATGCATTGAAAAAAAAATCTCATCTTTTATGTATATATCAATAATGTAAGTTTATATAAATTGGTACATAATTAAAACACAATATCATTTCTCAAAAATGAAGTTGGGCTATTATCTTTAGTTCGTTGTTAATTTGTGGCGATTTTAAATGCAAAATCATGGATGTAAGGGCTGTTTTAAAGAAGGAGAGAATAGGCCTACTAGAGATCAAGGACTTACAATATTGTACAAAGAAAGGGGATCTTACAATGAATTGGATTCATGGGATGATGATAGAGCTAGCAATTGCTCTGTAACTTGGAACAAAATCAAGTGTTCTAGATATCTTCTTCTGGCCACATAACTGACTTATCCATAAAAATGTTACTAGACTTCTTGGTCCTCTAATACGATGTTAAAACGTATTCATTGTTCCATCCATTTGAGAGTTACGCCTCCGTTCGATTTGTCATACAATTTGTTTCGAGGCTGGATTGGCAATGAAGGTATCTTCTCTAACTTATATATAAAATCTCATAAAAAGAATTTAAAAGAAGGTTAACAATGCATAGGGTTTTACAAATAAAACTATCTAAAATAAATATAGAATACAACTATTAGGTTTGATTTGATATCTAACTCATTGCTTTAATCTACTCAGATATAAGGTTGTTTATAAGAGTATTAGTTTACGAAGCTAAATGAACAAAATGAGACTTATAAATAATTAATTCTAATGAGACTTTATAAAATTTATATATATCATATAATTTCTAATGCTTATCATTTTTTGATTATAAACTCAAGAGCAATGCCTTAGTCTTTGTTTGTCATATAGAGGTTTGGATGAGAGAATTGTCCATGATTGTCTGCACAAAGTTTGAGTAGTTTGAATTTGATTTTCGTTCGTATCCAGCAGGAACTTCAGAAAGGGAATACACTTTAATATCCCTGAATAAGGTTTAAATTCTCGCTTAAATTTGATTCCTGTAGGGAGAAGTTTGAAGCTACTTGCTGCTGAATAAACATCCATTCCCACAACAATGTCTTTGTTTGGGAGGCTACTACCAATGACCTTCGTCCAAACTATACATTCGGGGAAGAATCTGATTCCAATTTTTTTCTTTTGATCATCAAATCTGTCCTTGAACGTCTTTCCATCTTTGCTACAAAGTATGCAGCATGTTTCACCATGCTTCCTGTAGGGAGAATGCTTGTGGTTCATCATTGTGATGTGTGCACCAGTATCCATATAGGCTATAACTTTCTTGGGTGAGAAAATTTTGAGGCTAGGATATGAATTTCCACACAAGGGAGAGGAGGAGTAGGTAAAGTACTTCTTATTTCCTTGAATGACGTAATAGGAAAAACATCCATCTCTTCTGGATTCAGCGAACGTCGCTTCGCCTGAAAGAAGAGTTATCTGAGGAGGAGTTTTGAAGAGCAAAAATTGGTTTCTTCATCGGCAGACTCTGTTCTGAATACAAAGGATTCTAGATCACCTTCTAGAGGTTGGAGGGAGTTGATCAACTTGGCGGCTTTGTTGGTCTTGTTAGGACATCTCTCTTACAAAAATGTCCTTTTTCTCCACAGACAAACACCTTTGATTTTCCTTTTTTCCCTAAAGGTTTCTTTTTGAAGAACTTCAAAGCTTTCTTTTTCTTTATCTCTTGAAGCTCCTAGAAGGTATGTGTGTATTTTTGCCGATGATATTTCTTTCCTGTTGTACAACTACGATATTTTATCTTTGCACTTGATTTCCAGATAAGGCTTCTTGCATGCTTTGATCAATTTGGATTTTTGTTGCACAATTTCTAGAAATGCTGGTGCAATCTACAAAGCTTTTCAAGTGCTTCTAATGCTATCTGGGTGTATCTGGCCGAGGCTCAAGGTTTTAACATCCTTTTGACAGCTGCTATCATCCTATGAATTTCTGGCTGGAGTTCTTCTTGGCAGTGATGAGATATATAGTTTTTTAGGGTATGATCATTGAAACCATTGAGGACATAAATACCTCTGGGTCATTCTTTGATAGTGTCTTTCAAGATCTTTGACTTTAAGGGAACAACATCTCATCTCAAAGAACTCTTGCCTGTTTTTTCCTGTCAAATATCTCATATCACCAATGAATTCATTGTGGAGAATTCCAAGGACCGCAACAGTATTTTATACTAATCTGTGTAATTCGTCTTGTTTTAAATGGACCAAGATTGTGGTACATTACTTTCAAATGTGCCAGTCATTCGGCAACAAAACTCCTTCAATAATCTTGTAAGTGTCTGCACCTGTTTTCATCATCTGAGTGTCAAGCCAGGCGCAAAAACTCAAGGAGTCTTTTTCTGCCACATACTAGGCGGTATATCATCAGCGTGAACCATGTTCCACTATTTATCTTTTGACTTCCTTGAACTAGATTTTCTTCGAGTGATTCTTCATAAGTGGATCCTTCTTCTTTTACATTTACCATGAAAATTTGGAAAATGCCTCCATAATTCCTTTTCAGATTCTGATTCTTTGTTCTGGTACTGATGAAAAGGATTCAGATCTTTCGTCACTTGATGCCTCTTGGGAAGAATCATCTTGTCCAAAGGAAGAGGAATCATCTGGAAGAGAATTGTTTTCCTGTGGAAATGTTTGGTCTTCGGTGATCGTCATGGCTTGGAAGCCTTTTTCTGGAACTTCTTCCTTTTTGGATTTTTGGAGGAGGTGTTTTCAGCAACATCCTGAGAATCAGAGGATGATACACTCAACAAGTAGTTTTCTCTTTGGACCTGGAGGTCGAGGTCTTGGTAGTTCTATTTTGTCTTGGTCTATAGGCAGAGGGGTGATATTTGATGTAATCTGGAGGTGATGAGGCATACGTAGGGTAAAAGGGAGATACTTTTCTTGGTCGTGAAAAGTAGGATGGGAAAGCTAAGGAGGGTTGAGGAAAGGATCTTCAACGAGTTTTTTGTTCTTCTTCTTTGGAAGCTCTTAGGAAGTCATCAATCTCCTTCACTTGGCTTTGCAGACTTCTGAATGCTCTTTCCTTTCGCGCGTCAAAGTCTGTGCAAAAAGTTCTTTTCGTCCAACATCTTCCTTAAGTCACGCTCTAACTGAGAGACTTGGGCTTTTAAGGTCTTGTAAATGCTTCTGCATTTTTGAGACAGAAATCTGAGATCGTCATCTGTTTCTTCTATTTTCTCTGCGATATTGTCTATCTTTCTATTCAGATTTTAAGAGAGTCATTTTGAGCCAACCATGTATTTCTGATTGCCAATTTAGAACTTCTTCTGCTGGGTCAAAGGTTTGAATTTACCATCGGGTATGGACTTCAGTGGGTTGTATGAAAGGTTTGGATGACCTGTTTGTGATTGGGTCTACCTTTCTTTCCAAAGTAGGAAATTGTTGGTCATATTCTGGTGTAAAAGTTGTGTAACATGAAACAAGGGATTGGATTGACATTCTTTGGAGGTTCTAAAGGTTCATAATTGTCTGAGGAGACATGAAATAAGGTCAGGATCATCTGGTGGAATAAGGTTTTCTTCTCTGAGGATCCTAAGAGCTTCTTCATAAATCTGGAGAGGAGGAGCTCTTTTGCCGGATTCCTACCCAAGGACCGTTGTCCGGATCAGTCCTTCTTTGTGATGGTGGTGGTGGTTTACACCTACCTTTGTTTTTCCTTTTTGGGCGGATGATAATATTCATCATTTCATCATCATGCATCCAGCAGTCCGCAGTCTGGGTCACACTTGGTAGGATCTACATCCCAAATGAAAATGTCCGTCTATTTTGTCTGTATAGACGGGTTTCCATCGGTTGTAACCGCATGGATAGGACACCAGTCTTCCTCGAGCACTGGTTGAATCATAAGAGTTTGAAAGATCTGAGAAGATGAGCTAACTTCCTTCAACTGGGTTTTTGAAGATCGTCTTGACTGTCTTGTCAACAGATGATCTCCTGAACGTTGCTTCTGAGATTGGATCGGCCTTCTATCTTGTTGCATCTTTTCAATAGTTGGTGATCCATTCAAGGGAATCAGCTGTGTCAATTCTTCTCTCGATATCCTTCTAGGGATTTGGACAATAGAGGGTGTTTCTTCTTCTTTATTGGTGACTACCAATAACGAATCCGAAGAACATCCTGTGAGTGGTAAATCTATCGAATGATTTTGGAGTCGATAGATTATTTGGTGATGAAGAGTTGCAGACAAGGCTTCTGGAATCTGATCATTCCGGTGATCTGAACTTGGACTTTTAGCCGTGTTGGCAAGGTACTGTCGTTAAGACTTACGTTGTAATCGAGAAGATAGTGAGAACTACGCTTCCTGCATGTAGTGAAGTCAGGACAGTCCCGATGACCGCGTTTTCATAGTAAAGATAGCTAGAGTCTAACAATGCTATCTTACAGAAAACAGGAAGGTTCTTCCTTCCATGAAGAGAAAGGATCAATCGCAACAGCTCCAAAGTGCAAGGCTGTGTATCCCTCACTTTTTCAATGATTTATAAGACTTTGCGGAATCTCTAATCAACATATTGCTCTTGATTTGTCGCTCTGAGGCTGCACAGGTCAAGTCGTGATGATTGTACACACTCTTTCAATATGAGGACGGTGGTTGTGATCAGGTTTCTGATAGATCTGGTGAAAGATCTTTGTCTTCTAAAGATGTTATATGGATTTAAAAGAGGTGGAACGGTTTCAGCAATTTGTACATCATCAGGAACATAAGTATACTTCGATAAGGTTTTCTATTTTATGGGAGTCGGTCTTTTTACAGGTTTTTGGAAGAGATATTGACGAGGTGAGGTAAATAAGGTTGTTTAGACTCGGTTGTTTCCATGAATTTAGTGGTTCCTTCCTTACTCACTCTCCTTATCACATTCATACCATATGCACCTCTCTTCTAGAACAAGGGCTCTGATACCACGCTGGCCGGGACTCAGTTTTTTAACATCCTTTTGAGCAGCTGCTATTATCCTATGAATTTCTGGCTGGAGTTCTTGTGGCAGTGATGAGATTATATATGTTTTTTTAGGGTATGATCATTGAAACCATTGAGGACATAATACCTATGGGTCATTCTTTGATAGTGTCTTTCAAAGATCTTTGACTTTAGGGAACAACATCTCATCTCAAAGAACTCTTGCCCTGTTTTCCCTGTCAAATATCTCCATATCACCAAGATGAATTCATTGTGGAGAATTCCAAACCCGCAACAGTATTTACTGAGATCTGTGTAATTCGTCTTGTTTTAATGGACCAAGATTGTGGTACATTCTTCAATGTACAGTCATGTCGGACAAACAAAACTCTTCAATAATCTTGTAAGTGTCTGCACCTGTTTTCATCATCTGAGTGTCCAAGCCAGGCGCCAAACTCAAGGAGTCTTTTTCTCCACATGCTAGGCGGTATATAATACAAGCGTGAACCATGGTCCACTATTATCTTTGACTTCCTTGAGACTAGATTTTTCTTCGAGTGATTCTTCATAAGTGGATCCTTCTTCTTTTACATTTACCATGAAAAATTTGGAAATGCCTCCATAATTCTTTTCAGATTCTGATTCTTGTTCTGGTACTGATGAAAAGGATTCAGATCTTTCGTCACTTGATGCCTCTTGGGAAGAATCATCTTGGTCCAAAGGAAGAGGAATCATCTGGAAGAGAATTGTTTTCCTGTGGAAATGTTTGGTCTTCGGTGATCGTCATGGCTTGGGAAGCCTTTTTTCTGGAACTTCTTCCTTTTGGATTTTTGGAGGAGGTGGTTTCAGCAACATCCTGAGATCAGAGGATGATACACTCAAACAAGGTAGTTTTCCTCTTTGGACCTGGAGGTCGAGGTCTTGGTATTCTATTTTGTCTTGGTCTCATAGGCAGAGGGTATGTATTTGATGTAATGCTGGAGGTGATAGAGGCATACGTAGGGTAAAAGGGAGATACTTTTCTTGGTCGTGAAAAGTAGGGATGGAAAGCTAGGAGGGTGAGGAAAGGATCTTCAACGGGTTTTTGTTCTTCTTCTTTGGAAGCCTTAGGAGTCATCAATCTCCTTCACTTGGCTTTGCAGACTTCTGAGATGCTCTTGATCCTTTTCGGTCAAAGGTCTTGGCCAAAAGTTCTTCGTCGCAGACATCTTCCTTAAGTCACGCTCTAACTGAGAGACTTGGGCTTTTTTAAAGGTCTTGTAATGCTTCTGCATTTTTGAGACAGAAATCTGAGATCGTCATTCTGTTTCTTCTTTTTTTTCTGCGATCTTGTCTATCTTCTATTCAGATTTTTGAAGAGAGTCATTTTGAGCACCATGTTTTCTGATTTGCAATTTAGAACTTCTTCTGCCTGGGTCAAGGTTGAATTTTACCTATCGGGTTGGACTTCAGTGGGTTGTATGAAAGGTTTGGATGACCTGTTTGTGATTGGGTCTACCTTTCTTTCCAAAGTAGGAAATTGTTTGGTCATATTCTGGTGAAAAGTTGTGTACATGAAGCAAGGGATTGGATTGACATTTTTTTGGAGGTTCTAAAAGGTTATAATGGGTCTGAAGGGAGACCATGAAATAAGGTCAGGATCATCTGGTGGAATAAGGTTTTCTTCTCTGAGGACCTAAAGAGCTTTCTTCATAAATCTGGAGAGGAGGAGCTCTTTTCGGATTCCTACCAAGGACCGTTGTCCGGATCAGTCCTTCTTTTGTGGAGGTGGTGGTGGTTTAACACCTACCTTTGGTTTTTTACTTTTTGGGCGGATGATATATTCATCCCATTTCATTCATCATGCATCCAGCAAGTCGCAGTCTGGGTCACACTTGGTAGGTATCTACATCCAAAATGAAATGTCCGTCTATTTTGTCTGTATAGACGGGTTTTCCATCGGTTGTAACCGCATGGATAGAACACCAGTCTTCCTCTCGAGCACTGGTTAATCATAAAAGTTTGAAAGATCTGAGAAGATGAGCTACTTCCTTCATCTAGGTTTTTGAAGATCGTCTTGACTGTCTTGTCAACATAGATGATCTCCTGAACGTTGCTTCTTGAGATTGGATCGACCTTCTATCTTGTTGCATCTTTTCATAGTTGGTGATCCATTCAAGGGGAATCAGCTGTGTCAATTCTTCTCTCGATATCCTTATAGGGATTTGGACAATAGAGGGTGTTTTCTTCTTCTTTATTGGTGACTTACCATAACGAATCCCGAAGAACATCCTCTGTGAGTGGTAAATCTATCGAATGATTTTGGAGTCGATAGATTATTTGGTGATGAAGAGTTGTAGACAGGCTTCTGGAATCTGATCAGTTTCCGGTGATCTGAACTTGGACTTTTAGCCGTGTTGGCAAGGTAATTGTCGTTTAAGACTTACGTTGTAAATTCGGGAAAGATAGTGAGAACTACGCTTCCTGCATGTAGTGAAGTCAGGACAGTCCGATGACCGCGTTTTCATAGTGAAGATAGCTAGAGTCTAACAATGCTATCTTACAGAGAAACAGGAAGGTTCTTCCTTCCATGAAGAGAAAGGATCAAATCTAACAGCTCCAAAGTGCAAGGCTGTGTATCCCTCACTTTTTCCATGATTTATAAGACTCTGTGGAATCTCTAAATCAACATATTGCTCTTGATTGTCGCTCTGAGCTGCACTGGTCAAGTCGTGAAGATTGTACATACTCTTTCATATGAGGACGGTTGGTTGTGATAGGTTTCTGATAGATCTGGTGAAGATCTTTGTCTTTTAAAGATGTATATGGACTTAAAAGAGGTGGAACGGTTTTCAGCAATTGTAACATCAGCAGGAACATAAGTATATTCGATAAGGTTCTATTTTATGGGAGTTCGTCTTTTTAACAGGTTTTTGGAAGGAGATATTGACGAGGTGATGGTAATAGGTTGTTTAGACTCGGTTGTTTCCATGATTTAGTGGTTCCTTCCTTACTCACTCTCCTTATCACATTCATACCATATGCACCCCCTCTTCTAGAACAAGGCTCTGATACCACGCTGGCCGGGAGCCTTCCATATCATGAGATGTAGTCTTAATTGAATCATCAAACCGAGATAACAAAACGCCATCCATTGGCTTACAAATCTCAAGGCACAGATTATCAATTAAAACTACAATCTTATGATAGAAAGGACCGTAGCAAGGATCAATAGTCAGATGTTTTCTGATACACAAGATCCTCATAACTGAGGCGAGTGTAGAGCATACTTGCATCTCTAATAGGGTGTTTATGATATAAACATAATAACTAGAGCTTTCAGAAAGAAGAGAGAACTTAGAAGAACATGTTTATAGTTAAGAACACTTAAGATTTTATTTCGAATGCTGCTTGGGCTCATATGTTACAAGACTCCTCCTTTTATAGCCAAGGAGTATATACATAAGACAAATCACACACTATTCATGATCATGACCTATTACAAGCATTATTGAATTGCCTTTCAATAATTGGAACCAATAATCATGACACTACACTATTCATGATAACGGACTTATGATAAGCATTATTGAATGCTTTTCAATATTGGAGACACATTTATGACACTCTTTGACTATTATGCAACATACGGACGAAATACAGACTATTCAAGCAATAATTATACAAGATGCAATAATTATACAAGATATCATCATGAGACTTTTGGACTCATTATCCTTTAGAGATAGGTTCGTGACTTGGTGACAAATTCTGATCTGACAAGTACTCCTCTGGAAAATAGTTAGGAGAATACTCTGGAGAATAGTCTGGAGGAATACTTGGATCATACTGCCAAGATGTCCTCTGCATCTCTTTCAAAGTTTCTTCTCTGGATCTTCGGCAGTATCCATATCCATGGGATTTTCTTCAAAATTCATTTTTGCAAACTGTCGCTCAATTTTTATTTCAGAGTTTCGTTCTTGTCGATTAGAGCTTTCTCCCAAGCTTTCTCCCGTCTCTTGTATCCTTCCTATTTGCCATTGAGAATTGTTGAGTACTTTATGACTGGTGCATGAAAATTCTTCTGGACTAATCGGCTACCATTGGGACGGAAGATCTCCATGACTGATACAGGTTGTTTCAGCTTGGGCTTTTTCCTGATTATAAAGATTAATAAAATTGAGACAATCCATTAATTCATTCATAACCTTTAAATTTGGAGGATAATCTTCAATAGTTTCCCATAGATCAACATAATTTGCACTAATGAGGAGTTTAGTCCTAGAATCTGTCAGATATGGTCTATGTATTATGAAAACCGTCTTAAGTTTACCAACAGTTTCCTGTGTTAATTTTGTTCCTTTGACCTCGTCTAAGACCGATTCCAATTGTTTTCTCCACCATTCCAATGGAGAATACCATCTAAGTGCAGTCCAAATTAAGGAGGTGTGATTTTTTGGATCTGTCAGGTGCTTGTACATTGCTTCAGTTGGGACATAGATATGCATAACATACAAGCTAGTTGCACACCAAATATACCATAAATGATTTTCAGTAAACTTACACTTTGGGTCTATCATGAATGGTAAGTAGAACGGTGTGTCTATACGGAAACACCCTTATTATGTTTATATCATAAACACCCTATTAGAGATGCAAGTATGCTCTACACTCGCCCCAGTTATGAGGATCTTGTGTATCAGAAAACATCTGCATAAGGATCAAAGGAAATGTGTCTTTTTTGGTGACAATCTGGATAGGCTTCATAGGCCTGGAGAGTAGATCAGGAATCAAGTTCTGATTTCCTTTGATATGTTTTACCGTAAAATCATATCTCGAAAACCAATCTTTGAGTCTAAGAGTCTGGGGATCTGGAGGCATTTTATTCTTAAATTCAAGAATTCTAGGGAAAGAAGAGTTGTCCATTTGAACCTCGAACTAATAACCCCTCAGGTGGAAGTCAAATTTTTGTATTCCCAACTTAACTGCAAGTGCTTCTTTGTAGGTGGTGTGATAATGTTTTTCGGCTTCCTTGAATTGTCCACTAACGTGACCACAATAGTATTTTACTCCATTGATCTCCTCTATCAAGACTGCGCCCCAATAATGATCA
>PGWS01020707.1:0-16742 GCA_002896235.1 Cicer reticulatum
AATGTTTGGTCTTCGGTGATTGTCATGGCTTGGAATCCTTTTTCTGGAACTTCTTCCTTTTGGATTTTTGGAGGAGGTGTTTCGGCAACATCCTGAGAATCAGAGGATGATACACTCAAACTAGTTTTCTCTTTGGACCTGGAGGTCGAGGTCTTGGTAGTTCTATCTTTGTCTCGGTCTATAGGCAGAGGGTATATATTTGATGTAATCTGGAGGTGATGAGGCATACGTAGGGTAAAAGGGAGATACTTTTCTTGGTCGTGCAAAGTAGGATGGAAAGCTAGGAGGGTTGAGGAAAGGATCTTCAGCGGGTTTTAGTTCTTCTTCTTTGGAAGCTCTTAGGAAGTCATCAATCTCCTTCACTTGGCTTTGCAGACTTCTGAATGCTCTTTCCTTTCGGTCAAAGTCTTGGCCAAAAGTTCTTTCGTCCAACATCTTCCTTAAGTCACGCTCTAACTGAGAGACTTGGGCTTTTAAGGTCTTGTAATGCTTCTGCATTTTTTGAGACAGAAATCTGAGATCGTCATCTGTTTCTTCTATTTTTTCTGCGATATTGTCTATCTTTCTATTCAGATTTTGAAGAGAGTCATTTTGAGCAACCATGTTTTCTGATTGCCAATTTAGAACTTCTTCTGCCTGGGTCAAAGGTTTGAATTTACCATCGGGTTGGACTTCAGTGGGTTGTATGAAAGGTTTGGATGACCTGTTTGTGATTGGGTCTACCTTTCTTTCCAAAGTAGGAAATTGTTGGTCATATTCTGGTGTAAAAGTTGTGTACATGAAGCAAGGGATTGGATTGACATTTTTTGGAGGTTCTAAAGGTTTATAATGGTCTGAGGGAGACCATGAAATAAGGTCAGGATCATCTGGTGGAATAAGGTTTTCTTCTCTGAGGATCCTAAGAGCTTCTTCATAAATCTGGAGAGGAGGAGCTCTTTTCCAGATTCCTACCCAAGGACCGTTGTCCGGATCAGTCCTTCTTTGTGGAGGTGGTGGTGGTTTACACCTACCTTTGTTTTTACTTTTTGGGCGGATGATATATTCATCCATTTCATCATCATGCATCCAGCAGTCGCAGTCTGGGTCACACTTGGTAGGATCTACATCCCAAATGAAATGTCCGTCTATTTTGTCTGTATAGATGGGTTTTCCATCGGTTGTAACCGCATGGATAGAACACCAGTCTTCCTCGAGCACTGGTTGAATCATAAGAGTTTGAAAGATCTGAGAAGATGAGCTACTTCCTTCATCTAGGTTTTTGAAGATCGTCTTGACTGTCTTGTCAACAGATGATCTCCTGAACGTTGCTTCTTGAGATTGGATCGGCCTTCTATCTTGTTGCATCTTTTCATAGTTGGTGATCCATTCAAGGGGAATCAGCTGTGTCAATTCTTCTCTCGATATCCTTCTAGGGATTTGGACAATAGAGGGTGTTTCTTCTTCTTTATTGGTGACTACCAATAACGAATCCGAAGAACATCCTGTGAGTGGTAAATCTATCGAATGATTTTGGAGTCGATAGATTATTTGGTGATGAAGAGTTGCAAACAAGGCTTCTGGAATCTGATCAGTTCCGGTGATCTGAACTTGGACTTTTAGCCGTGTTGGCAAGGTACTGTCGTTAAGACTTACGTTGTAATTCGGGAAGATAGTGAGAACTACGCTTCCTGCATGTAGTGAAGTCAGGACAGTCCCGATGACCGCGTTTTCATAGTAAAGATAGCTAGAGTCTAACAATGCTATCTTACAGAAAACAGGAAGGTTCTTCCTTCCATGAAGAGAAAGGATCAATCCAACAGCTCCAAAGTGCAAGGCTGTGTATCCCTCACTTTTCCAATGATTTATAAGACTTTGCGGAATCTCTAAATCAACATATTGCTCTTGATTTGTCGCTCTGAGGCTGCAAAGGTCAAGTCGTGATGATTGTACACACTCTTTCATATGAGGACGGTTGGTTGTGATCAGGTTTCTGATAGATCTGGTGAAAGATCTTTGTCTTCTAAAGATGTTATATGGATTTAAAAGAGGTGGAACGGTTTCAGCAATTTGTACATCATCAGGAACATAAGTATATTCGATAAGGTTTTCTATTTTATGGGAGTCGGTCTTTTTACAGGTTTTTGGAAGAGATATTGACGAGGTGATGATAATAGGTTGTTTAGACTCGGTTGTTTCCATGATTTAGTGGTTCCTTCCTTACTCACTCTCCTTATCACATTCATACCATATGCACCCTCTCTTCTAGAACAAGGGCTCTGATACCACGCTGGCCGGGACTCAAGTTTTTAACAACCTTTTTGAGCAGCTGCTATTATCCTATGAATTTCTGGCTGGAGTTCTTGTGGCAGTGATGAGATTATATATGTTTTTTAGGGTATGATCATTGAAACCATTGAGGACATAATACCTATGGGTCATTCTTTGATAGTGTCTTTCAAGATCTTTGACTTTAAGGGAACAACATCTCATCTCAAAGAACTCTTGCCTGTTTTTCCTGTCAAATATCTCCATATCACCCAAATGAATTCCATTGTGGAGAATTCCAAGGAACCGCAGCAAGTATTTACTAATCTGTGTAATTCGTCAATTGTTTTAATGGACCAAGATTGTGGTACCTATTCTTTAATGTACCAGTCATTCGGACAGCAAAACTCTTCAACATAATCTTGTAAGTGTCTGGCACCTTGTTTCATCACTGAGTGTCAAGCAGCGAGCCAAACTCAAGGAGTCTTTTTTCTCCACATGTTAGGCGGTTAAATCTATCAAGCGTGAACCATGGTCCACTATTATCTTTGACTTCCTTGAAGACTAGATTTTTTTCTTCGAGTGATTCTTCATAAAGTGGATCCTTCTTCTTTTACATTTCCATGAAATAAATTGGAAATTCCTCATAATTCTTCAGATTCTGATTCTGTTCTGGTACTGAGAAAAAGGATCAGATCTTTCGTCACTTGATGCCTCTTGGGAAGAATCATCTTGTCCAAAGGAAGAGGAATCAATCGGAAGAGAATTGGTTTTCCCTGTGGAAATGTTTGGGTCTTCGGTGATCGTCATGGCTTTGGAAGCCTTTTCTGGAACTTGCTCTTTTGGATTTTTGGAGGAGGTGTTTCAGCAACATCTGAGAATCAGAAGGATGATACCATCAAACAAGTAGTTTTCTCTTGGACCTGGAGGTCGAGGGTCTTGGTAGTTCTATTTTGTCTTGGTCTATAGCACTGAGGGTATGTTTTGATGTAATCTGGAGGTGATGAGGCGATAGCGTAGGGTAAAAGGGAGATACTTTTCTTGGTCGTGAAAGTGGATGAAAGCTAGGAGGGTTGAGGAAAGATCTTCAACGGGTTTTTGTTCTTCTTCTTTGGGAGCTCTTAGGAAGTCATCAATCTCCCTTCACTTGGCTTTGCAGACTTCTGAATGCTGCTTTCTTTCAGTCAAAGGTCTTGGCCAAAGTCTCTTTCGTCCAACATCCTTCCTTAAGTCACGCTCTAATGAGAGACTTGGGCTTTTAAGGTTTTGTAAATGCTTCTGCATTTTGAGACAGTAATCTGAGATCGTCATCTGTTCTCTTCTAATTTTTTCTGCGATCTTGTCTATCTTTCTATCAGATTTTGGAAGAGAGTCCATTTTGAGCAACCATGTTTTCTGATTGCCAATTTAGAATTCTTCTGCCTGGGTCAAAGGTTTGAATTTACCATCGGGTTGGACTTCAGTGGGTTGTATGAAAGGTTTGGATGAGACCTGTTTGTGATTGGGTCTACCTTTCTTTTCCAAAGTAGGAATTGTTGGGTCATATTCTGGTGTAAAAGTTGTGTACATGAAGCAAGGGATTGATTGACATTTTTTTGGGAGGTTTAAGGTTTAATAATGGTCTGAGGGAGACCATGAAATAAGGTCAGGATGATATCTGGTGGAATAGGTTTTCCTTCTTGAGGATCTAAGAGCTTCTTCATAAATCTGAGAGTGAAGGAGCTCTCTTTCGGATTCCTATCCAATGGACCGTTGTCCCGGATCAGTCCCTCTTTGTGGAGGTGGTGGTGGTTTAACACCTACCTTTGTTTTTCCCTTTTTGGGCGGGTATGATATATTCATGCCATTTCATATCATGCACAGCCAGTCGCAGTCTGGGTTCCACTGGTAGATCTACATCCAAAGAAATGTCCTCTATTTTGTCTGTATAGACGGGTTTTTCATCGGTTGTAACCGCATGGATAGGACACACAGTCTTCTCGAGCCACTAGTTGAATCATAGATTTGGAAGATCCTGAGAAGATGAGCTACTTCTTTCATCTAGGTTTTTTGGAAGATCGTCTTGAGTGTCTTGTCACAGATCGATCTCCTGAACGTTGCGTTTTCTTGAGATTGGATCGACCTTCTATCTTGTTGCATTCTTTTCATAGTTGGTGATCCATTCAACGGGGAATCAGCTGTGTCAATGCTTCTCTCATATCCTTATAGGGATTTGGACAATAGAGGGTGTTCTTCTTCTCTTTTTGGTGACTACCAATAACGAATCAGAAGAAACATCCTGTGAGTGGAAATCTATCGATGATTTTGGAGTGATAGATTATCTTGGTGGATTGAAGAGTTGTAGACAAGGTCTGGAATCTGATCAGTTCCGGTGATTCTGAACTTGGACTTTAGCCGTGTTGGCAAGGTACTGTCGTTAAAGACTTACGTGTATTCGAAGATAGTGAGAACTTACCCTTCCTGCATGTAGTGAAGTAGGACAGTCTCGATGTTTACCGCGTTTTATATGAAGATAGGCTAGAGTCTACATGCTATCTTACAGAAAACAGGAAGGTTCTTCCTTCCTGAAGAGATATGGATCAATCTAAACAGTCAAAGTGCAAGGCTTTGTGTATCCCTCACTTTTCCAATGATTTATAAGACTCGTGGAATCTCTAAAATCAACATATTGCTCTTGATTTGTCGCTCTGAGGCTGCACTGGTCAAGTCGTGAAGATTGTACATCTCCTTTCATATGAGGACGGTTTGGTTGTGATCAGGTTTTCTGATAGATCTGGTGAAGATCTTTGTCTTCTTAAAGATGTTATTATGGAACTTAAAAGAGGTGAACGGTTTCAGCAATTTGTAGCATCATCAGGAACATAAGTATATTCGATAAAGTTGTCTATTTTTATGGGATTCGTCTTTTTAACAGGTTTTTGGAAGGGATATTGACGAGGTGATGGTAATAGTGTTTAGACTCGGTGTGTTCCATGAATTAGTGGTTCCTTCCTTACTCACTCTCCTTATCACATTCATACCATATGCAGCCCCTCTTCTAGAACAAGGCTCTGATACCTGGGCCTGGCCGGAAGCCTATCCATATCATGAGATGTAGTCTTAATTAGAATCATCAAACCGAGATAAACGCCACCATGGCTTACAAATCTCAAGGCACGGATTATCATTAAAATACAATCCTTATGATAGAAAGGACGTAGCAAGGATAATAGTCAGATGTTTTTCTGATACCAAGAAATCCTCATAACTGAGGCGAGTGTAGAGCATACTTGCATCTCTAATAGGGTGTTTATGATATAAACCCATAATAACTGAGAAAACAAAAAAAATTTCAGAAAGAAGAAGAACCTTAGAAGAATGTTATAGTTAAGAACACTTAAGATTTAAGTTTTCGAATGCTGCTGGGCTCATATGTTAACAAGAACTCTCTTTTATAGCCAGGAGTTATACATAAGACAAATCACACCTATTCATGATCATGACCTATTACAAGCATGTATTGAATGCCTTTCAATAATTGGAGACATAATCATGACACCTACACTATTCATGGATCACGACTTATGATAAGCATTATAGAATGTTTCAATTATTGGAGACACATTTATGACACTCTTTGACTATTATGGCAACATACGGAGGAAATACAGACTATATTAGCAATAATATTATACAAGACATGCAATAATATATACAAGGATATCATCTAAAGACTTGGACTCATTATCCTTTAGAGATAGGTTCGTGACTTGGTGACAAATCTGATCTGAACAAGTACTGCCTCTGGAAAATAGTTAGGAGAATACTCTGGAGAATAGTCCTGAGAATACTCTGGATCATACTGCCAGATGTCTCTCTAGCATCTCTTTCAAAGTTTCTTCTCTGGGATCATTCCGGCAGTATCCATATCCATGGGATTTTTCTTCAAAATTCATTTTGCAAACTGTCGCTCAATTTTTATTTCAGAGTTTCGTTCTTGTCGATTAGAGCTTCCCAACTTTCTCCCGTCTCTTGTATCCTTCCTATTTGCATTGAGAATTGTTGAGTACTTTATGACTGGTGCATGAAAATTTCTGACTAATCGGCTACATTGGGAACAGAAGATCTTCATGACTGATACAGGTTGTTTCAGCTTGGGCTTTTTCCTGATTATAAAGATTAATAAAAATTGAGACAATCCATTAATTCATTCATAACTTAAATTGGAAGGATAATTTCAATAGTTTCCCATAGATCAACATAATTGGCACTAATGAGGGAGTTTAGTCTAGAATCTGCAGAATATGGTCCTAGTATTATGAAAACGCTTAAGTTTACCAACAGTTTCCTGTGTTAATTTTGTTCCTTTGACGACTCGTCTAAGAGCGATTCCAATTGTTTTCTCCACCATTTCCAATGAGAATACCATCTAAGTGCAGTCCAAATTAAGGAGGTGTGATTTTTTGGATCTGTCAGGTGCTTGTACATTGCTGTCAGTTGGGACATAGATATGCATAACATACAAGCTAGTTGCACACCAAATATACCATAAATGATTTTCAGTAAACTTACTCACTTTGGGTCTATCATGAATGGTAAGTAGAACGGTGTGTCTATACGGAAACACCCTTTTATGGTTTATATCATAAACACCCTATTAGAGATGCAAGTATGCTCTACACTCGCCCCAGTTATAGGATCTTGTGTATCAGAAAACATCTGCATAAGGATAAAGGAAATGTGTCTTTTTTGGTGACAAATCTGGATAGGCTTCATAGGCCTGGAGAGTAGATCAGGAATCAAGTTCTGATTTCCTTTGATATGTTTTAACCGTAAAATCATATCTCGAAAACCAATCTTTGAGTCTAAGAGTCTGGGATCTGGAAGGCATTTTATTCTTAAATTCAAGAAATTCTAGGGAAAGAAGAGTTGTCCATTGAACCTCGAACTAATAACCCCTCAGGTGGAAGTCAAATTTTTGTATTCCAACTTTAACTGCAAGTGCTTCTGTTGTTTGTAGGTGGTGTGATAATGTTTTTTCGGCTTCCTTGAATTGTCCACTAACGTGACCGTATGACAATAGTATCAATTACTCCATTGATCTCCTCTATCAAGACTAGCGCCCCAATAATGATCACTGGCATCAGTTTTGTAAAAATTCTATTTCCCATTTCTAGGAATTTTTCAGGGCAGGTGGAATCTGGGCAATCCTTTTCAAGGTTTTTACAGATTCAGTGTGCTTTGGTTCCCATGGCGGAGGATTTCTTCTTAAGCAACTGTGATAGTGGATTAGCTCGTGTATCTAGCCAACTTTGGGATAAAATTCCGGATATAATTAATTATCCTGAGAAATTGCTGGATTTGTTTGACCGTGGGTTTTCATCTGGAAAATATTAACAGTTCTTGGGCTATGTGAGGCTTGTGGTTGATATTTTTCCTTGAGAGAAATGCATCCCCAAAAAATCGATCTCCGTTGGGCTATCTGGCTTCTTCTTCTCGGATAACATCTATAGTCACCGCCGTGCTTTCAGCATCTCTTGCCACAGTTACATGCTATCCTCTGGACACAGTTCGAAGACAGATGTCACTGAAGGGAACACCTTATAAGACAGTATTAGATGCCATTTCAGGTTTTGTTAGGATTGCTCAGCTTTTCTTTTTCAGCATCATCATTTTTTATAGTCATGGACACTTGTATTTGTGCACACATTATAGTTGAATAACTTCAACTAGTAAGAATTGCTTAAGATTAATCCCTTTTTGGTTCATATATTGCAATATTCCTTTTAACTTTTATGATAATCAGTTGTAAGCACATTTATTATGAAAGCTGAGCACACTAATGGGGAATATTTGAAGCTTAAATGCTTCATGTTCATGTAGAACTGCCATATAATAATTTATTGGTTGATGCAGGTATTGTGGCACAGGATGGAGTTATTGGCTTGTACCGGGGATTCGTGCCCAATGCTTTAAAAAACCTACCAAAACAGCAGGTATTTGTAATCTTTTATTTCTACTCGAATTTCATTTTTAATCTTTATACTGTGCCTCCTTAAATTCCGATTTTCTAGATACATAAATAATATCGTGTGATGTTCAGTAAGTTCGCTGAAAAATAAGTAGATAAAATCATGTTTGAAATTGATTTTGCTTAAGATTGCTATTCCAATCCACTTTGAACATAACTATATATACCTAATATGATATTTTTTTTGCTTTGAAGTAGATTGTGATTAGTTCGTCGTCAAAAAAAAAGAAATTCCGCTTAGTTACCTGATCTATTCCTAGTTTATTTTTTGCAGCATCAGGCTTACCACATACGACATTGTCAAACGCCTGATTGCAGCTAGTGAGAAAGAGTTTCAAACAATTGTTGACGAAAACCGCAACAAACTAAGACATACATAGTCAATACAGTGAACATAGGAATTCATATTGTTTGAGCCATTTTTTTCCTGCTGGTTTATTTTGCAGAGTAAATGCTGCAATAAAAGTATCCATCATTTGTGGGAATTGCTTTAAACCAAAATGCTAAATGCTATCTGTCGTATATCTCAGAAGGGGAGGAGGGGCTGTAAATTTTGTAAGGACACAAGTTTGTTCTAGGTGCTCTGTTATGCTCTATTCTTTTCAATGTATTTTATCTGTTAATTTATTTATTTGATAAACTTAATGTAAGTTTTACTAAAATAATTTGTGTCAAACTGATATAGGTATGAACATCCCTTTTTAGGTTCGATCCATTGGCTTTAGTAGAAAAACAAGGAATTTTAGTGGCAAAAATTATGTATTCAGTGAATATCTAACAAAATAAATTCAGCATAATAGTGAACTTAATTTGATTGCTCAGACCATGATGAGTTCTTTGAAAAGAGTAAATTGTAAGATGCTAACTTTAATGGAATAACAATCCAATGAATTATTACATTTAGTGTCTGTTTGTTAGATATTTTTAATAAAAAAATCACTGATAAGATTTTTCAATCGTTTATTACACTTTTGAAAAAATCTGAATTAAAAACTTATTAATGATGTGTTTAATAGGTTCTTGTAAAAATTATATTTTTTGATAAATACATTCTGAAGTCTTTTAAATTTACGAAAGTATTAATTTGATTCTTTAAATTTTTTTTTTTAATATTTTGATCCTTAAGGAATAAAATATGTGCACGCATTGTCCTTTTAATATTTTCATTGAAAAAATGTATAAATGGTGTTATATATCTGATGTAGCAGTTTAAAAATAATTTTTTTAATGAAAATTAATATTGTTTAAATTTATTTATTAAAAAAAATTCCAAAAATTTCATCTTCTTCCCTTCATCTGCCTCGTTATCTTTCCACTCTTCATCCTAAACCCATAAGTTTTAAGAAAAAAATTCAAAAAAAATATTCATGAGCAGATAACACAATACCCAAAAGTTCAACATTTTCCCCCTCTTTTATTCTTCTATGATTTTGAGATTTGTTTTATTTGAGTTTAGTTGTGTTTTGGTTTTAGGGTCGAAGAGTGGAAAGATGGCAATGAAGGAAGAAGACGAAAGATTAAAGAGTTTTTTAAACCTTTTTTAATAAAAATTTAATTTGAAAATATATATTTTTATCACTAAAATATTGTTTAAAATTGCAAGTGAGCGAAAGATTGAAATCCTTTTCATCATTAAGACTACATCTCATGATATGGAAGGCTCCCGACCAGCGTGGTATGCAGAGCCTTGTTCTAGAAGAGGGGTGCATATGGTATGAATATATGATAAGGAGAGTAAGGAAAGGAACCACTAAATCATGGAAACAATCGAGTCTAAACAACCTATTACCATCACCTCGTCAAATATCCCTTCCAAAAACCTGTAAAAAGACCGACTCCCATAAAGTAGAAAACCTTATCGAATATACTTATGTTCCTGATGATGTACAAAATTGCTGAAACCGTTCCACCTCTATTAAGTCCATATAACATCTTTAAAAAGACAAAGATCTTTCACCAGATCTATCAGAAACCTGATCACAACCAACCGTCCTCATATGAAAGAGTATGTACAATCTTCACGACTTGACCAGTGCAGCCTCAGAGCAACAAATCAAGAACAATATGTTGATCTAGAGATTCCGCAGAGTCTTATAAATCATTGGAAAAGTGAGGGATACACAGCCTTGCACTTTGGAGCTGTTAGATTGATCCTTTCTCTTCATGGAAGGAAGAACCTCCCTGTTTTCTGTAAGATAGCATTGTTGGACTCTAGCTATCTTCACTATGAAAACGCGGTCATCGGGACTGTCCTGACTTCACTACATGCAGGAAGCGTAGTTCTCACTATCTTTCCCGAATACAACGTAAGTCTTAACGACAGTACCTTGCCAACACGGGTAAAAGTCCAAGTTCAGATCACCGGAACTGATCAGATTCCAGAAGCCTTGTCTGCAACTCTTCATCACCAAATAATCTATCGACTCCAAAATCATTCGATAGATTTACCACTCACAGGATGTTCTTCAGATTCGTTATTGGTAGTCACCAATAAAGAGAAGAAACACCCTCTATTGTCCAAATCCCTAAAAGGATATCGAGAGAAGAATTGACACAACTGATTCCCCTTGAATGGATCACCAACTATGAAAAGATGCAACAAGATAGAAGGCCGATCCAATCTCAAGAAGCAACGTTCAGGAGATCATCTGTTGACAAGACAGTCAAGACGATCTTCAAAAAACCCAGATGAAGGAAGTAGCTCATCTTCTCAGATCTTTCAAACTCTTATGATTCAACCAGTGCTCGAGGAAGACTGGTGTCCTATCCATGCGGTTACAACCGATGGAAAACCCGTCTATACAGACAAAATAGACGGACATTTCATTTGGGATGTAGATCCTACCAAGTGTGACCCAGACTGCGACTGCTGGATGCATGATGATGAAATGGATGAATATATCATCCGCCCAAAAGGAAAAAACAAAGGTAGGTGTAAACCACCACCACCTCCACAAAGAAGGACTGATCTGGACAACGGTCCTTGGGTAGGAATCCGGAAAAGAGCTCCTCCTTTCAGATTTATGATTAAGAAGCTCTTAGGATCCTCAGAGAAGAAAACCTTATTCCACCAGATGATCCTGACCTTATTTCATGGTCTCCCTCAGACCATTATAAACCTCTAGAACCTCCAAAAAATGTCAATCCAATCCCTTGCTTCATGTACACAGCTTTTACACCAGAATATGACAACAATTTCCTACACTTTGGAAAGAAAGGTAGACCCAATCACAAACAGGTCATCCAAACCTTTCATACAAACCACTGAAGTCCAACCTGACGGAAAGCTCAAACCCTTAACCCAAGCAGATGAAGTTCTAAATTGGCAATCAGAAAACATGGTTGCTCAAAAATGACTCTCTTCAAAAATCTGAATAGAAAGATAGACAAGATCGCAGAAAAAATAGAAGAAACAATGACGATCTCAGATTTCTGTCTCAAAAAATGCAGAAGCATTACAAGACCTTAAAAGCCAAGTCTCTCAATTAGAGCGTGACTTAAGGAAGATGTTGGACGAAAGAACTTTTGGCCAAGACTTTGACCGAAAGGAAGGAGCAATTGAAAATAAAAATCTTAAGTGTTCTTAACTATAAACATGTTCTTCTAAGTTCTCTCTTCTTTCTGAAAGCTCTAGTTATTATGTTTATATCATAAACACCCTATTAGAGATGCAAGTATGCTCTACACTCGCCTCAGTTATGAGGATCTTGTGTATCAGAAAACATCTGCATAAGGATCAACGGAAATGTGTATTTTTTGGTGACAATCTGGATAGGCTTCATAGGCCTGGAGAGTAGATCAGGAATCAAGTTCTGATTTCCTTTGATATGTTTTACCGTAAAATCATATCTCGAAAACCAATCTTTGAGTCTAAGAGTCTGGGGATCTGGAGGCATTTTATTCTTAAATTCAAGAATTCTAGGGAAAGAAGAGTTGTCCATTTGAACCTCGAACTGATAACCCCTCAGGTGGAAGTCAAATTTTTTTTATTCCCAACTTAACTACAAGTGCTTCTTTGTAGGTGGTGTGATAATGTTTTTCGGCTTCCTTGAATTGTCCACTAACGTGACCACAATAGTTTTTACTCCATTGATCTCCTCTATCAAGACTGCGCCCCAATAATGATCACTGGCATCAGTTTGTAAAATTCTTTTCCTATTTCCAGGAATTTTCAGGGCAGGTGGAATCTGGGCAATCCTTTTCAAGGTTTTTACAGCTTCAGTGTGCTTTGGTTCCCATGGCAGAGGATTCTTCTTAAGCAACTGTGATAGTGGACTCGTGTATCTAGCCAACTTTGGGATAAAATTCCGGAATATAATTAATTATCCCGAGAAATTGTTTGGATTTGTTTGAACCGTGAGGTTTTCATCTGGAAAATTTAACAGTTCATTGGGCTGTGTGAGGCTTGGTTGATATTTTCCCGAGAGAAATGCATCCCCAAAAAATCGATCTCCGTCTGGGCTATCTGGCTCTTCTTCTCGATAACATTATCCCATGGTCTTGGGCTATCTGGCAAATTGGCCCAATAACGTTTATGAGCCTTTTCATCTTTTGAAAATAACAACACATCATTCGATGTAAATGAGAATACTATCGAATAATGGCTCAAAAATATCTGTCATGGCCTTTTGAAATAGGAGGGAGCTACCCTAAGCCAAATGGCAATACGTGTCCATTGTATTGGGAGGCCATTAGGGAAGAGCAGAACGCCGTTTGTAAGAATCATTTGGATCAATGCCCAAATTGCCAAATCCCCGACTTCATATCAAAGTTTGAATAGACTTGAGCATCTTTGAGGAAGATGTTTAGTGAAGAGGTTTTAGGGATGGGAAATTTGTCATCTTTTTAGAAAATGGTTAAGAGGTTTATAATCAATGACCAACCTCTTTTTTCCCCTTATTTTTTCAGATCTCTTTTCCACATAGAATGCTTGGCAAGCCCATTCGGATTTTGTGGTTCTATCAGACCTTGTTGGAGCAGCTGATTGCATTTTTTCCGGGCCAAAGCTAAATCTGAGGGACTCATTCCTGGATGAGTAGCTTTGGTTGGATTGATATCTTCATTAAGCTTGAAGGGAAGTTGGACAAATAAGTCTTTGTTTGTCCATAGAGGTTGGATGAGAGAATTGTCCATGATTGGTCTGCACAAAGTTTTGAAGTAGTTTGGAATTTGATTTCTTCGTATCCACAGAGAACTTCAGAAGGGAATACAACTTTAATCCCTGAATAAGGTTTAAATTCTCGCTTAAATTGATTCCTGTAGGGAGAATTTGAAGCCTACTTGCTGCTGAATTAAACATCCATTCCCACAACAATGTCTTTGGTTTGGGAGGCTACTACCAATGACCCTTCGTCCAAACTATACATTCGGTGGAAGAATCTGATTCTAATTTTTTCTTTTGTCATCAAATATGTCCTGAACGTTTTTCCATCTGCTGCTACAAAGTATGCAACATGTTTCACTCCATGCTTCTGTAGGGAGAATGCTTGGGTTCATCAGGTGATTTGTGCAGTCCGATATCCATATAGGCTATATACTTTCAAAAGGATGTTAAAACCTTGACCCTCGGCCCCCCCGAAATAACCCCAGAAAAAAAATAGGCCTTTAGAAGCACTTGAAAAAGATTGTAGATTGCACCAGCATTTCTTCAAGAAATTGTGCAAAGCAAAAATCCAAATTTATCAAAGCATGCAAAGAAGCTTATCTGGAAATCAAGTGCAAAGATAAAATATGTTAGTGTACAACAGGAAAGAAACATCATCGGAAAAAAATACACCTCGGACACTGTCTAGGAAGGGCTCTAAAGAAGAGATGAAGAAAAAGAAAGAATGCTTGAGAATTGTCTAGTACTTTATGACTGGTGCATGAAAAGATCAAACTAATACTTTGTTGAAATTAAATTCATCACATAATGTATTATGTCTATTTTTTGTAATGATTTTTTTTATACTAGAAATCCAGAACATACTGTAATTAATTTTTTTTTAAATACTCTAATAAATAATTTCTACATCATTAAATAGTTAAAATCATTTATTTTATAATCTGGATAAACGGAGCTATTGATAGTTATAATTACTAAAGTACCACGAGTGTAGTCAGCAATTTCAAAGTATCATAAGTCTTTTGTTCACTACCTGACCATTGAAAGTCACAAGACCACATACACAAGTGCATTGCCCCCCGGCACCTACTTGTGGATTAGTGGTGAGACTCTTTCCATAGAAATAAATAATGGTGAAGAACCTTCCCTTCAAGTTATAGTCCACAGTCATAGTTTAGATCATGAAACTAAGGCCACACAAACAACCAACACACTCTCAAGTCTTCCTTTATCGTTCCTTCTTAAGATCCAAATTTTTATCACATAACATCAAGAAAATCCCATTTTAAAATACCATTCTTCCTTGACCAGAAACTTGTATGGAACAAAAAACAATGATAGTAAATTGTTGGTGGTTAATTTGTTAGATTAGAGGAAATTTCTTAGCAAAAATGTTAGTGGTTAATAATTTAGAGAGAAGAAATTTGTTAGCCACAGAAATCGAACTTTGAATCTCCTTGACAAAAGAAAAAAAAAAGGGGGAAAAAAGCGAAATGTTAAATATTTTTGCCGATTTAACTATAACTTCAATGATAATTGTCTATGGTTCAATATTGAAAGCAACAACTAAACTAATTTTTTAAAAAGTATTTAATTGTATGCAAGATAAGTTTACCATCTCTATAAAATGTTATTATCTCTAGTCAACTATAAGTCTTTCTTGTGCTATTAGTACGTCTCTGGCAGTGAAAAAAGTCTCACCTTTTAGTATATAAATAAGAGGACCAAACTAATATTAATTTGGTCTCTTTGTACTTATTGTTTCAATGATATTTGTCCATGGCTCAATATTGAAAACAACAACTAAACTAACTTTCAAAGAAGTATTTAATTGCATGCAAGATAAGTCTACCATTCCTGTAAAATATTAGTATCTCTAGTCAACTCTAGGTCTTTCTTGTGTTACTAGTAAATTTCTTGAAATAGAAAAAGTCTCACCTTTTAGTATATAAATAATAGGACCTAAGTAATACCAATTTTGTCTCTTTGTACTTATTGTTTCAATGATATTAGCCTATGGTTCAATATTGAAAGCAACACCAAAAATAATTTTCAAAGAAGTATTTAATTGCATGCAAGTCTACCATCTCTGTAAATATAAGTATCTCTAGTCAACTCTAGATCTTTCTTGTACTACTAGTACGTTTCTTGAAATAGAAAAAGTCTCAACTTTTAGTATATAAATAATACGACCTAAATAATACTAATTTTGTCTCTTCAACTTTTTGTTTCAATGATATTTGCTTATGGTTCAATATCGAAAGCAACAACTAAACTAATTTTCAAAGAAGTATTTAATTGTGTGCAAGATAAGTCTACCATATCTTTAAAATGTTAGTATCTCAAGTCAACTCTAGGTCTTTCTTGTGCTACTAGTATGTTTCTTGCAATAGAAAAAGTCTCACCTTTTAGTATATAAATAATAGGACCTAAATAATACTAATTTTGTCTCTTTGTACTTACTGTTTCAATGATATTTGCCTATGGTTAAATATTGAAAGCAACAACTAAACTAATTTTCAAAGAAGTAATTAATTGCATGTAAGATAAGTCTACCATCTCTGTTAAATGTCAGTATCTCTAGTCAACTCTTGGTCTTTCTTGTGCTACTAGTACGTTTCTTACAATAGAAAAAGTCTTCCCTTTTAGTATATAAATAATAGGACCTAAAAAATACTAATTTTGTTTCTTTCTACTTATTGTTTCAATGATATTTGCCTATGGTTCAATATTGAAAGCAAAACTAAACTAGTTTTCAAAGAAATATTTAATTGCATGAAAGATAAGTGTATCATCTCTGTAAAATGTCATATCTCTAGTCAACTGTTGGTCTTTCTTGTAGTATATAAATAATAGGACCTAAATAGTACTAATTTTATCTCTTTGTACTTATTATTTCAATGATACTTGCCTATGGTTCAATATTGAAAGCAATAGCTAAACTAATTTTTAAAGAAGTATTTAATTGCATGCAAGATAAGTCTACCATCTATATAAAATGTCAGTATCTTTAGTCAACTCTAGGTCTTTCTTGTGCTACTAGTACGTTTCTTACAATACCAAAAGTCTGACCTTTTATTATATAAATAATAGGAACTAAATAATACTAATTTTGTCTCTTTGTACTTATTGTTTCAATGATATTTACCTATGGTTCAATATTGAAAGCAACAACTAAACTAGTTTTCAAAGAAGTATTTAATTGCATGGAAGATAAGTCTACCATTTATGTAAAATGTCAGTATCTTTAGTCAACTGTAGGTCTTTCTTGTGCTACTACTACGTTTCTTGCAATAGAAAAAGTCTCACCTTTTAGTATATAAATAATATGACATAAATAGTGAAGGTACAAACACGAGAAGGGGGGTTGACTTGTGTTTGTCA
>PGWS01020708.1:0-14703 GCA_002896235.1 Cicer reticulatum
TACTTGGCTACTTCCAATTCCTTCATTCATAAGGATTTAATCCACTAATTTAAATACGTTGAATTACAAAATACCTGACCCTCCAAGCCAATCTTCCTAAAAAGCCTGACAACTCCAGACTTTTGAAGAACTAACCACCTTGGCCCTACAAGCCAAGTCTTCCCAAACAGTTTGATATCTTCATTAAGCTTGAAGGGAAGTTGGACAAAAAAGTCTTTGTTTGTCCATAGAGGTTTTGGATGAGAGAATTGTCCATGATTGTCTGCACAAAGTTTGAGTAGTTTGGATTTGATTTCTTCGTATCCAGCAGGAACTTCAGAAAGGGAATACAACTTTAATATCCCTGAATAAGGTTTAAATTCTCGCTTAAATTTGATTCCTGTAGGGAGAATTTGAAGCCTACTTGCTGCTGAATAAACATCCATTCCCACAACAATGTCTTTGTTTGGGAGGCTACTACCAATGACCTTCGTCCAAACTATACATTCGGGGAAGAATCTGATTCCAATTTTTTCTTTTGTCATCAAATCTGTCCTGAACGTCTTTCCATCTGTTGCTACAAAGTATGCAGCATGTTTCACCCATGCTTCTGTAGGGAGAATGCTTGGGTTCATCATTGTGATGTGTGCCACCAGTATCATATAGGCTATTAACTTTCTTGGGATGAGAAAGATTTTGGCTGATGAGGGGGGGAAAGGGGGGGGGGGAGACCGGCGGAAGGGGGGGGAGGAAGAAATATGAAATTTTCACAACAAGGGAGAGGAGGAGTAGGTAAAGTACTTCTTATTTCCTTGAAATGAGTAAATAGGAAAACATCCATCATCTTCTGATTATGTTCAGCGAACGTCCGCTTCGCCTGAAGAAAGAGTTATCTGAGGAGGAGTTTTGAAGAGGCAAAATTGTTTCTTCATCGCAGAGGCTCTGTTCTGAATTCAAGGTTCTAGATCACCTTCTAGAGTTGGAGGGAGTTGATCAACTTGGCGGCTTTGTTGGTCTTGTAGGACATCTCTTACAAAAATGTCCTTTTTACTCCACAGACAAACACCTTTGATTTTCTTTTTTCCCCCTAAACGGTTTCTTTTTGAAGAACTTCAAAGCTTTCTTTTTCTTTATCTTCTTGAAGCTCCTAGAAGGTATGGTGTATTTTTGCCGATGATATTTCTTTCCTGTTGTACAACTACATATTTTATCTTTGCACTTGATTTCCAGATAAGGCTTCTTGCATGCTTTGATCAATTTGGATTTTTGTTGCACAATTTCTAGAAATGCTGGTGCAATCTACAAAGCTTTTCAAGTGCTTCTAATGCTATCTGGTGTATCTGGCCGAGGCTCAAGGTTTTAACATCCTTTTGACCAGCTGCTATCATCCTATGAATTTCTGGCTGGAGTTCTTGTGGCAGTGATGAGATATATATGTTTTTTAGCGTATGATCATTGAAACCATTGAGGACATAATACCTCTGGGTCATTCTTTGATAGTGTCTTTCAAGATCTTTGACTTTAAGGGAACAACATCTCATCTCAAAGAACTCTTGCCTGTTTTTCCTGTCAAATATCTCCATATCACCAATGAATTCATTGTGGAGAATTCCAAGGACCGCAACAGTATTTACTAATCTGTGTAATTCGTCTTGTTTTAATGGACCAAGATTGTGGTACCATTCTTTCAATGTGCCAGTCATTCGGCAACAAAACTCTTCAATAATCTTGTAAGTGTCTGCACCTGTTTTCATCATCTGAGTGTCAAGCCAGGCGCCAAACTCAAGGAGTCTTTTTCTCCACATACTAGGCGGTATATCATCAAGCGTGAACCATGGTCCACTATTTATCTTTGACTTCCTTGAGACTAGATTTTCTTCGAGTGATTCTTCATAAGTGGATCCTTCTTCTTTTACATTTACCATGAAAAATTTGGAAATGCCTCCATAATTCTTTTCAGATTCTGATTCTTGTTCTGGTACTGATGAAAAGGATTCAGATCTTTCATCACTTGATGCCTCTTGGGAAGAATCATCTTGTCCAAAGAAGAGAATCATCTGGAAGAGAATTGTTTTCTGTGGAAATGTTGGTCTTCGGTGATCGTCATGCTTGGAAGCCTTTTTCTGGAACTTCTTCCTTTTGGATTTATTGGAGGAGGTGTTTCAGCAACATCTCTGAGAATCAGAGGATGATACACTCAAAACAAGTAGTTTTCTCTTTGGACCTGGAGGTCGAGTCTTGGTAGTTCTATTTGTCTTGCGTCTATAGGCAGACGGTAGTATTTGATGTAATCTGGAGGTGAATGAGGCTACGTAGGGGTAAAGGAGATACCTTTTTCTTGGTCGTGAAAAGTAGGATGGAAAGCTAGGAGGGTTGAGGAAAGGATCTTCAACGGGTTTTTGTTCTTCTTCTTTGGAAGCTCTTAGGAAGTCATCAATCTCCTTCACTTGGCTTTGCAGACTTCTGAATGCTCTTTCCTTTCAGTCAAAGTCTTGGCCAAAAGTTCTTTCGTCCAACATCTTCCTTAAGTCACGCTATAACTGAGAGACTTGGGCTTTTAAGGTCTTGTAATGCTTCTGCATTTTTTGAGACAGAAATCTGAGATCGTCATCTGTTTCTTCTATTTTTTCTGCGATCTTGTCTATCTTTCTATTCAGATTTTGAAGAGAGTCATTTTGAGCAACCATGTTTTCTGATTGCCAATTTAGAACTTCTTCTGCCTGGGTCAAAGGTTTGAATTTACCATCGGGTTGGACTTCAGTGGGTTGTATGAAAGGTTTGGATGACCTGTTTGTGATTGGGTCTACCTTTCTTTCCAAAGTAGGAAATTGTTGGTCATATTCTGGTGTAAAAGTTGTGTACATGAAGCAAGGGATTGGATTGACATTCTTTGGAGGTTCTAAAGGTTTATAATGGTCTGAGGGAGACCATGAAATAAGGTCAGGATCATCTGGTGGAATAAGGTTTTCTTCTCTGAGGATCCTAAGAGCTTCTTCATAAATCTGGAGAGGAGGATCTCCTTTTCCGGATTCCCTACCCAAGTACCGTTGTCCGGATCAGTCCTTCTGTTGCATTCTGTTCTCTTACACCTATTTTTTGTAATCCCCTTTGGGCGGATGAAATATTCATCCATCTGATTATCATGCTCCATAAGTCAGAAAGAGTCACACTTTGTGTATCTACATCCCAGATGAAAGGTTCGTCCTTTGTATGTATAGACTAATATACCATCTAAAGAGGATAGGACACCAGTTTCCTCGATTTCAAGAAAATTCATAAGAGCTCAAAGGATCTGAGAAGATGAGCTACTTGCCTTCATCTGCCCTATGAGATCGTAATACTGTCTGTCAAACAGGAGATTGTCTAGAGAACGTTGCTTCTTCAATTGATCGGCCTTCTATCTTGTTGTCATAGTTGGTTGATCCATATCAACGCTAATCAGTTGTGTCAATTGTTCTCCGATATCCTTCTAGGCTATGAGGACAAATAGTTTGGTGTTTCTTCTTCTTTATTGGTGACTACCAATAACGAATCCGAAGAACATCCTGTGAGTGGTAAATCTATCGAATGATTTTGGAGTCGATAGATTATTTGGTGATGAAGAGTTGCAAACAAGGCTTCTGGAATCTGATCAGTTCCGGTGATCTGAACTTGGACTTTTAGCCGTGTTGGCAAGGTACTGTCGTTAAGACTTACGTTGTAATTCGGGAAGATAGTGAGAACTACGCTTCCTGCATGTAGTGAAGTCAGGACAGTCCCGATGACCGCGTTTTCATAGTAAAGATAGCTAGAGTCTAACAATGCTATCTTACAGAAAACAGGAAGGTTCTTCCTTCCATGAAGAGAAAGGATCAATCCAACAGCTCCAAAGTGCAAGGCTGTGTATCCCTCACTTTTCCAATGATTTATAAGACTTTGCGGAATCTCTAAATCAACATATTGCTCTTGATTTGTCGCTCTGAGGCTGCACAGGTCAAGTCGTGATGATTGTACACACTCTTTCATATGAGGACGGTTGGTTGTGATCAGGTTTCTGATAGATCTGGTGAAAGATCTTTGTCTTCTAAAGATGTTATATGGATTTAAAAGAGGTGGAACGGTTTCAGCAATTTGTACATCATCAGGAACATAAGTATATTCGATAAGGTTTTCTATTTTATGGGAGTCGGTCTTTTTACAGGTTTTTGGAAGAGATATTGACGAGGTGATGGTAATAGGTTGTTTAGACTCGGTTGTTTCCATGATTTAGTGGTTCCTTCCTTACTCACTCTCCTTATCACATTCATACCATATGCACCCTCTCTTCTAGAACAAGGGCTCTGATACCACGCTGGCCGGGACTCAAGTTTTTAACATCCTTTTGAGCAGCTGCTATTATCCTATGAATTTCTGGCTGGAGTTCTTGTGGCAGTGATGAGATTATATATGTTTTTTAGGGTATGATCATTGAAACCATTGAGGACATAATACCTATGGGTCATTCTTTGATAGTGTCTTTCAAGATCTTTGACTTTAAGGGAACAACATCTCATCTCAAAGAACTCTTGCCTGTTTTTCCTGTCAAATATCTCTATATCACCAATGAATTCATTGTGGAGAATTCCAAGGACCGCAACAGTATTTACTAATCTGTGTAATTCGTCTTGTTTTAATGGACCAAGATTGTGGTACCATTCTTTCAATGTACCAGTCATTCGACAACAAAACTCTTCAATAATCTTGTAAGTGTCTGCACCTGTTTTCATCATCTGAGTGTCAAGCCAGGCGCCAAACTCAAGGAGTCTTTTTCTCCACATGCTAGGCGGTATATCATCAAGCGTGAACCATGGTCCACTATTTATCTTTGACTTCCTTGAGACTAGATTTTCTTCGAGTGATTCTTCATAAGTGGATCCTTCTTCTTTTACATTTACCATGAAAAATTTGGAAATTCCTCCATAATTCTTTTCAGATTCTGATTCTTGTTCTGGTACTGATGAAAAGGATTCAGATCTTTCGTCACTTGATGCCTCTTGGGAAGAATCATCTTGTCCAAAGGAAGAGGAATCATCTGGAAGAGAATTGTTTTCCTGTGGAAATGTTTGGTCTTCGGTGATCGTCATGGCTTGGAAGCCTTTTTCTGGAACTTCTTCCTTTTGGATTTTTGGAGGAGGTGTTTCAGCAACATCCTGAGAATCAGAGGATGATACACTCAAACAAGTAGTTTTCTCTTTGGACCTGGAGGTCGAGGTCTTGGTAGTTTTATTTTGTCTTGGTCTATAGGCAGAGGGTATGTATTTGATGTAATCTGGAGGTGATGAGGCATACGTAGGGTAAAAGGGAGATACTTTTCTTGGTCGTGAAAAGTAGGATGGAAAGCTAGGAGGGTTGAGGAAAGGATCTTCAACGGGTTTTTGTTCTTCTTCTTTGGAAGCTCTTAGGAAGTCATCAATCTCCTTCACTTGGCTTTGCAGACTTCTGAATGCTCTTTCCTTTCAGTCAAAGTCTTGGCCAAAAGTTCTTTCGTCCAACATCTTCCTTAAGTCACGCTATAACTGAGAGACTTGGGCTTTTAAGGTCTTGTAATGCTTCTGCATTTTTTGAGACAGAAATCTGAGATCGTCATCTGTTTCTTCTATTTTTTCTGCGATCTTGTCTATCTTTCTATTCAGATTTTGAAGAGAGTCATTTTGAGCAACCATGTTTTCTGATTGCCAATTTAGAACTTCTTCTGCCTGGGTCAAAGGTTTGAATTTACCATCGGGTTGGACTTCAGTGGGTTGTATGAAAGGTTTGGATGACCTGTTTGTGATTGGGTCTACCTTTCTTTCCAAAGTAGGAAATTGTTGGTCATATTCTGGTGTAAAAGTTGTGTACATGAAACAAGGGATTGGATTGACATTCTTTGGAGGTTCTAAAGGTTTATAATTGTCTGAGGGAGACCATGAAATAAGGTCAGGATCATCTGGTGGAATAAGGTTTTCTTCTCTGAGGATCCTAAGAGCTTCTTCATAAATCTGGAGAGGAGGAGCTCTTTTCCAGATTCCTACCCAAGGACCGTTGTCCGGATCAGTCCTTCTTTGTGGAGGTGGTGGTGGTTTACACCTACCTTTGTTTTTACTTTTTGGGCGGATGATATATTCATCCATTTCATCATCATGCATCCAGCAGTCGCAGTCTGGGTCACACTTGGTAGGATCTACATCCCAAATGAAATGTCCGTCTATTTTGTCTGTATAGATGGGTTTTCCATCGGTTGTAACCGCATGGATAGAACACCAGTCTTCCTCGAGCACTGGTTGAATCATAAGAGTTTGAAAGATCTGAGAAGATGAGCTACTTCCTTCATCTAGGTTTTTGAAGATCGTCTTGACTGTCTTGTCAACAGATGATCTCCTGAACGTTGCTTCTTGAGATTGGATCGGCCTTCTATCTTGTTGCATCTTTTCATAGTTGGTGATCCATTCAAGGGGAATCAGCTGTGTCAATTCTTCTCTCGATATCCTTCTAGGGATTTGGACAATAGAGGGTGTTTCTTCTTCTTTATTGGTGACTACCAATAACGAATCCGAAGAACATCCTGTGAGTGGAAATCTATCGAATGATTTTTGGAGCGATAGATTATTTGTGATGAAGAGTTGCAGACAAGGCTCTGGAATCTGATCGTTCCGGTGATCTGAACTTGGACTTTTAAGCCGTGTTGGCAAGGTATTGTCGTTAAGACTTACGTATCAATCTCGGGAAGATCAGTGAGAGAACTAGCGCGACTTTCCTGCATGCGTAGTGAAGTCAAGACAGTCCCAGATTGACCGCGCGTTTTCATAGTGAAGATAGCTAGAGTCTAACAGGCCGTACTTACAGGAAAACCAGGGAAGGTTCTTCCTTCCATGAAGAGAAAAGGACGTCAATCTAACAGCTCCAAAGTGCCCGAAGGGCTGTGTATCCCTCACTTTTCCAATGATTTATAAGACTCTGCGGAATTCTCTAAATCAACATATTGCTCTTGATTTTGTCGCTCTGAGGCTGCACTGGTCAAGTCGTGAAGATTGTACATACTCTTTCATATGAGGACGGTTGGTTGTGATCAGTGGTTTCTGATAGATCTGGTGAAAGATCTTTGTCTTCATTTAAAGATCCATTATATGGAGCTCTAAAAGAGGTGGTACCGGATTTCCAGCAATTTGTACATCATCAGGAACATTAAGTAATATCGATAAGGTTTCTATTTTGCAGGGAGTCGGTCTTTTTACAGGTTTTTTTGGAAGGGATATTTGACGAGGTGATGGGTAATAGGTTGTTAGACTCGGTTGTTTCCATGATTTAGTGGTTCCTTCCTTACTTCACTCTCCTTATCACATTCATACCATATGCACCCCTCTCTTCTAGAACAAGGCTCTGATACCACGCTGGCCGCGGAGCCTTCCATATCATGAGATGTTAGTCTTAAATTGAATCATCAAACCGAGATAACAACAACGCCCATCCATTGGCTTACAAATCTCAAGGCACAGAGTTATCAGATTAAAACTACAATCTTATGATAGAAAGGACGTAGCAAGGATCAATATCAGATGTTTTCTGATACACAAGGATCCTCATAACTGAGGCGAGTGTTAGAGCATACTTGCATCTCTTAATAGGGTGTCTTTGATATGAACATAGATTAAACTTAGAGCTTTCAGAAAGAAGAGAGAACTTAGAAGAACATGTTTATAGTTAAGAACACTTAAGAATTTTATTTCGAATGCTGCTTGAGCTCATATGTTACAAGACTCCTCCTTTTATACCAAGGAGTTATAACATAAGACAAAGCACACACTATTCATGATCATAGTCCTGATTACAAGCATATTGGAATGTCTTTCCAACTGAATTGGAGACCATAATCATGACACCTTACACTATTCATGATAACGACTTTGATAAGCATTATTAAATGCTTTTCAATTATTTGGAGACACATTTATGACAACTCTTTGACTATTATGCAACATACGACGAAATACAGACTATTCAAGTAATAATTATACAAGACATGCAAATAATTATACAAGATATCATCATGACACTTTTGGACTCATTATCCTTTAGAAGATAGGTTCGTGACTTGGTGACAAATTCTGATCTGACAAGTACTCCTCTGGAAAATAGTTAGGAGAATACTCTGGAGAATAGTCTGAGAGAATACTCTGGATCATACTGCCAGATGTCTCTCTAGCATCTCTTTCAAAGTTTTCTTCTCCTGGGATCTTCGCAGATCCATATTCCATGGATTTTCTTCAAAATTCATTTTTGCAAAAGTATGTCGCTCAAATTTTTATTTTCAGTGAGGTGTCGTTCTTGTCGCGATTTAGAGCTTTCTCCAAGCTTTCTGCCCGTCTCTTTTGTATCCTCATCCTAATTGCCATTGAGACATTGAATTGAGTACTTTATGACTGGTGCATGAAAATTATTCTGTAACTAATCGGCTACCATTGGGACGGAAGATCTCCATGACTGTAGTACACGGAATTTGGTATTCAGCTTGGGCTTTTCCTGATTAGTAGATATAAAGATTAATAAAATTGAGACAATCCAATTAATTCATTCATAACCTTAAATTTGGAGGATAATCTTACAATAGTTTCCCCATAGATCAACATAAATTTGCACTATGAGGAGTTTAGTCTAGAATCTGTCAGATATGGTCTATGTATTATGAAAACCGTCTTAAGTTAACCAACAGTTCCTGTGTTAATTTTGGTTCCTTTAGACCTCGTCTAAGGACGATTACCAATTGTTTTCTCCACCATTCCAATGGAGAATACCATCTAAGTGCAGTCCAAATTAAGGAGGTGTGATTTTTTGGATCTGTCAGTGCTTGTACATTGCTTCAGTTGGGACATAGATATGCATAAACATACAAAGCTAGTTGCACACCAATATACCATAAAATGATTTTCAGTAAACTTAACACTTTGGGTCTAATCATGAATGGTAAGTAGAAACGGTGTGTCTATATACGAACACACCCTTATTCATAGTTTATATATACTATTAATCACAGCGACTTATTAAGTAGATGCAAGTATGGGACTCTACACTCGCCCAGTTATGAGGATCTATGCAATGTATCAGAAAAACTCAAAAGCATAAGGATCAAAGGGAAATGTGTCTTTAATTTGGTGACAATCTGGATACCTGTGCTTCATTAGGCCTGGAGACGTTAGATCAGGAATCAAGTTCTGATTCTCCTTTGAGTATGTTTTACCGTATAATCATATCTCGATCATACTCCAATCTTGTTGAGTCTAAGAGTCTGGGGATCTGGAGGCATTATTCTTAAATTCAAGAATTCTAGGAAAGAAGAGTGTCCATTTGAACCTCGAACTAATAACCCTCAGGTGGAAGTCAAATTTTTTGTATTCCCAACTTAACTGCAAGTGCTCTCTGGCTGTAGGTAGGTCAGTGATATATGTTCTATTCGCAATGCTTCCTTGAATTAGTCCACTAACGGACCACAAATCGTATGTCTGTACTCCATTGATCTTCAACGTACTATCAAACTGCGCCCTCAATAATATACACTGGCATGAAAATAGATTTATGTAAAATTCTTTTCCAGATTTTCACTAGGAATTATTTCTCAGGGCAGGTGAATCTGGGCAATCCTTCTCAAGGTTTTTTACAGATTCAGTGTGCTTGGTTCCATGGCGGAGGATTCTTCTTAAGCAACTGTGATAGTGGATCGTGTATCTAGCCAACTTTGGGTTATAAATCCGGATAACTTAATTAATTATACCCGATGAGAATTGCTGGATTTGTTGACCGTGAGGTTTCATCTGGAAAATTTTAACAGTTCTTGGGCTATGATGAGGCTGTGGTTTGATATTTTCCTTGAGAGAAATGCCATCCCCAAATCGATCTCCCGTCCGGCTATCTGGCTCTTCTTCTCGGATAACATCTATAGTCAGCCGCCGTGCTTTCAGCATCTCTTGCCACAGTTACATGCTATCCTCTGGACACAGTTCGAAGACAGATGCACGAGTGGACACCTTATAGACAGTATTAGATGCCATTACAGGTATTTGTTAGGATTGCTCAGCTTTCTTTTCAGCATCATGCGTTATTATAGTCATGGCACATCGTCGTATTATTTTTGTGCACTATTATAAGTATATTGTTGAGCTAGTTTGTACTTCATCACTAGTAAGAATTGCTTAAGTATTATATTCCCTTTTTGGTTCATATATTGCAGGTATTTGGCCTATTTAACTTTTATGATAATCAGTTGTAAGCATCATTTAATGAAAGCTGAGCATACACTAATGGGGAATATTTGTGAAGCTTAAATGCTTCAGTGTTCATGTAGAACTGCCATAATAATTTATTGGTTGATGCAGGTATTGTGGCACAGGATGGAGTTATTGGCTGTACGGGGATTCGTTGCCCAATGCTTTAAAAAAACCTACCAAACAGCAGGTATTTGTAATCTTTTATTTCTACTCGATTTCATTTTTTAATCTTTATACTGTGCCTCCTTAAATTCCCGATTTTCTAGATTACATAAATAATATCGTGTGATGTTCAGTAAGTTCGCTGAAAAATAAGTAGATAAAATCATGTTTGAAATTGATTTTGCTTAAGATTGCTATTCCAATCCACTTTGAACATAACTATATATAACTAATTATGATTATTTGTTTTTGCTTTGAAGTAGATTGTGATTAGTTCGTCGTCCAAAAAAAAAAAATTCCGCTTAGTTACCTGATCTATTCCTAGTTTATTTTTGCAGCAATCAGGCTTACCACATACGACATTGTCAAAACGCCTGATTGCAGCTAGTGAGAAAGAGTTTCAAACAATTGTTGGACGAAAACCGCAACAACTAAAGAAACATACATAGTCAATGACAGTGAACATAGGATTTCATATTGTTTTGAGCCATTTTTTCCTGCTGGTTTATTTTTGCAGAGTAAATGCCTTGCAATAAAGTATCCATCATAAAATTGTGGGAATTGCTTTAAACCAAAATGCTAAATGCTATCTGTCGTATATCTCAGAAGGGGAGGAGGGGGCTGTAAATTTGTAGGACACAAGTTTGTTCTAGAGTCGCTCTGTTTATGCTCTATTCTTTTCAATGTAATTTTTATCTGTAATTATTTATTTGATAAACTTAATGTAAGTTGTCATCTATAATAATTTGTGTCAAACTGATATAGGGTATGAACACTTCCCTTTTTAGGTTCGATCCATTTGGCTTTAGTAGAAAAAACAAGGAATTTTAGTGGCAAAAATTATGTATTCAGTGAATATCTAACAAATAATCAGCATAACTGTGACTTAATTTGATTGCTCAGACCATGATGAGTTCTTTGAAAAAGAGTAAATTGTAAGATGCTACTTTTAATGGAATACAATCCAATGAATTATTACATTTAGTGTCTGTTTGTTAGATATTTTTAATAAAAAAATCACTGATAAGATTTTTCATCGGTTTATTACAGCTTTTGAAAAAATCTGAATCTAAAAACTTATTAAAATGATGTGTTTGAATAGGTTCTTGTAAAAATTATTATTTTTTGATAAAATACATTCTGCAGTCTTTTAAATTTTACGAAAGTATTAATTTGATTCTTTAAATTTTTTTTTTAATATTTTGATCCTTTAAGGAATAAAATATGTGCACCCATTGTCCTTTTTAATATTTTCCATTGAAAAAATGTATAAATGGGTGTTATATATCTGATGTAGCAGTTTAAAATAATTTTTTAATGAAAAATTAATATTAAATTAATTTTTAAAAAAAATCCAAAAATCTTCATCTTCTTCCCTTCATCTTCCTCGTATCTTTCTCCACTCTTCATCCTAAACCCATAAAGTTTAAGAAAAAATTCAAAAAATACTTCTATGCACAGCAGATAACACAGATACTCCCAAAGTTCAACATTTTCCCCCTCTTTTATTCTTCTATGTGATTTGAGATTTGGTTTATTGAGTTTAGTTGTGTTGGTTGGTTTATAGGGCGAAGAGTGGAAGATGGCAAATGAATGGAAGAAGACGAAGATTAAAGAGTTTTTTAAAACTTTTTTAATATAAAATTTAATGAAATATTATATTTTATCACTTCACACTAAAATGCCAAGTGACTGAAAGATCTGAATTCCTTTCATCATTAGACTACATCTCATGATATGGAAAGGCTCCCGCCAGCGTGGTATCAGAGCCTTGTTCTAGAAGGGTGCATATGGTATGAATATGATAAGGAGAGTAAGCGAATGAACCACTAAACATGGAAACAATCGAAGTCTAAACAACCTATTACCATCACTCGTCAATATCCCTTCCAAAACACTGTAAAAAGACCGACTCCCATAAAGTAGAACCTTATCGAATATACTTATGTCCTGATGATGTACAAATTGCTGAAACCGTTTCCACCTCTTTTAAGTCCATATAACATCCTTTAAAGACAAAGATCTTTCACCAGATCTATCAGAACCTGATCACAACCAACCGTACCTTCATACTGGAAGAGTATGTCAATCTTCACGACTTGACCAGTGCAGCCTCAGAGCAACAAATCAAGAACAATGTTGATCTAGAGATTCCGCAGAGTCTTATAAATCATTTGGAAAGTAGATACACAGCCTTGCACTTTGGAGCTGTTAGATTGACCCTTTCTCTTCATGAAGGAGAACCTCCCTGTTTTCTGTAAGATAGGCATTGTTGGACTCTAGCTATCTTACTATTGAACGCGGTCATCGGGACTGTCCTGACTCACTACATGCAGGAGCGTAGTTCTCACTATCTTCCCGAATTACAACGTAAGTCTTACGACAGTACCTCCAACACGGTGCTAAGTCCAAGTTTCAGATCCCGAACTGATCAGATTCAGAAGCTTGTCTGCAACTCTTCATCACCAAATATCTATCGACTCCAATCAATTCGATAGATTTACCATCACAGGATGTTCTTCGGATCGTTATTGGTAGTCACCAATAAAGAAGAAAGAAAACACCCTCTATTGTCCAACATCCCTAAAAGGAGGATCGAGAGAAGAATTGACACAGCTGATTCCCCTTGATGGGATCACCAACTATGAAAAGATGCAACAAGATAGAAGGCCGATCCAATCTCAAGAAGCAATGTTCAGGAGATCATCTGTTGACAAGACAGTCAAGACGATCTTCAAACCTAGATGAGAAGTAGCTCATCTTCTCAGATCTTTCAACTCTTATGATTCACAGTGCTCAGGACAGATGGTGTCTATCCATGCGGTTCACCGATGAAAACCCGTCTATACAGACAAATAGACGACATTTCATTTGGGATGTAATCCTACCAAGTGTGACCAGACTGCGAATGCTGGATGCATGATGAAGAAATGGATGAATATATCATCCGCCCAAAAGGGAAAAAACCAAAGGTAGGTGTAACCACCACACTCCACAAGAAGGACTGATCTGGACACGGTCCTTGGTAGGAATCGGAAAAGAGCTCATCACTCTTCAGATTTATGAAGAAGCTCTTAGATCCTCAGAGAAACCTTATTCCACCAGATGATCTGACCTTAATTCATGGTCTCCTCAGACCATATAAACCTCTAGCACCTCCAAAATATGTCAATCCAAATCCCTATGCTTCATGTACACGCTTTACACCAGGAATATGACCAACAATTTCCTACTTTGAAAGAAGGTTAGACCCAATCACCAACAGGTCATCCAAACCTTTCATACACCCACTGAAGTCCAACCTGACGGAAGCTCAAACCCTTAACCCAAGCAGAAGAAGTTCTAATTGGCAATCAGAAAACATGGTTGCTCAAAATGATCTCTTCAAATCTGAATAGAAAGATAGACAAGTCGCGAAAAATAGAAGAACAGATGACGATCTCAGATTTCTGCTCTCAAAAAATCGAGAAGCATTACAAGACCTTAAAAGCCCAAGTCTCTCAATTAAGCGTGAACTTAAGGAAGATGTTGGACGAAAGAACTTTTGGCCAAGACTTTGACGAAAGGAAGGAGCATCGAATAAAATCTTAAGTTTCTTAACTATAACATGTTCTTCTAAGTTCTCTCTTCTTCTGAAAGCTCTAGTTATTATGTTATATCATAACACCCTATTAGAGATGCAAGTATGCTCTACAACTCGCCTCAGTTATGAGACTTGGTTATCAGAAAACATCTGCATAAGGATCAACGGAAATGTAGATTTTTGGTGACAATTGGATAGGCTTCATAGCCCTGGAGAGTAGATCAGGAATCAAGTTCTGATTCCTTTGATATGTTTTACGGTAAAATCATATCTTCGAAACCAATCTTTGGTCTAAGAGTCTGGGATCTGGAGGCATTTTATTCTTAATTCAAGAATTCTAGGAAAAGAAGAGTTGTCCATTGAACCTCGAACTGATAACCCCTCAGGTGGAAGTCAAATTTTTTTATTCCAACTTACACAAGTGATTCTTTGTGGTGGTGTGATAGTTTTTCGGCTTCCTTGAATTGTCCCTACGTGACCCAATAGTATTTACTCCTTGATCTCCTCTATCAAGACTGCGCCCATAATGATCACGGCATCAGTTTTGTAAAATTCTTTTCCTATTCCAGGGAATTTTCAGGGCAGGGTGGAATCTGGGCAATCCTTTCAAGGTTTTTACAGCTTCAGTGTGCTTTGGTTCCATGGAGGGATTTTCTTAGCACTTGTGATAGTGGACTCGTGTATCTAGCCAACTTTGGGATAAAATTCCGGATATAATTAATTATC
>PGWS01020717.1:0-11915 GCA_002896235.1 Cicer reticulatum
AATTAATGACATTCAATTATTTAATAGCGAATAAAATCTCACTTCCACATTTCTATTAAAAGTTAATGATGACGAATAAATAATTTTACAATGTACCACAAAATTTTTAGTAATACAAAACATTATTTTTAAGTAAAAGTCTCATTTTCCCCCGCGTGTGCAGCAATCAAACATCATTCATGCAACTTTTTGAGATTATTAGTACCTAAATATTGGTGTAAGGGATCAGTTCATCCCACAACAAAAATTAAACCAAATAATAAATTAACAGCCATAAAATATGAATTTAAAATCTTTTCGTAATAAAAGATTTAAAGAAATTGATTCTTTAATAGTTCTCAAAGGGGTATCAAAATCATAAAATATATCTAAATAAATCAAGTAGCAACCGTAGAACAAATAATTATATCAAAATAAAAATAACAATAAAATGTATGCAAGTTATGCATGCTCCTAAATATATATGATCCGGATATAACCAGCCACACAGACGTCCACACAGAAGTCACCCATATCAATGGGGAAAAATTAAACCAGCCACATAGGCGTCCACACAGATGCATATGATATGTCATGAAATCATAATGATGCTCAAAATGTACATGTCACCACTCACTTAAATAACCACACAAATCATTAGTCACTTAGGCAACCACAAAGATAACAATATTTAAAACACAAATCACCAGCCACTTAGACAATCACAAAGATAAAATTTTTTAGATTAAATTTTTGTAATCACATAAGACATCAAATTTATATTCTCGTGGATGTTCATAGTTATAGCTCAATAACTTCAACACATCAAATATGCACGTGAACAAATATCTCAAAATCATCACTTTCATTTTAATAATCCATAAGATTCGATTTGACTACGTGTTATTGATAACCATTAAAACTCATATCACCAAGAATACAATAACAACATAAATTTCATTCCTTTCACTATAAAATTTTCAGCATTCTAAAAATGGACTATTCATTAATGCATTCAATAATCAATTTTCTCATATTATTAAAATTAAAGAGATATAAAATTTTCATCAATTTCATCGAGACACATATATTGTTCATAAAAGTCATGTTTTAAATTTAGAATACTCAAAAGTCAACACTTAAAATCAAATACATCATACTAAATATATTACTAACTATATCATTATAAAAATTATAACTTTATAATTAAATACTCTAAAACACGTAAACACTAAAAATTTCACTACAAACATATTTATCAAGATATAATAATAAAAATATACCACTATAATTAATTTCATCAAGATAGAGGTATTAAAAAAAATAATCAAAGCATTACAGTTAATTTCTCTACGACGAAAATAAAATCAACCTTTTTTTTTAAGACATCCAGACATCATATCAATATATTACGAATCGCTAATTTAATATCTAGTCTAACTCAGCATGGGGAAAAGCCCTTACCTTGGACGCTTTCCTTCCACGTAACACTATATCGCCCTCGAAAAATCTCATAAAGATGAAGGAACAAAAGCTTAGAGCTTCCACAAGAAAGAGAGGTAATATGTGGGTGGTTGTTTAAGTTACTTGAAAATATTTGAGATAAAGAAAATATAATGTTGCGAATGGAGACATGAAGCTTATTAGAGAAAGAAAGTAATTTTTCTCATTGAGGTTAATTGCACACATCAATAATGTATTCAATGACCAACCGTTAGGAATTAATTGACATTCATGTACACTTATTCTTGCTTGTTACACATTTGAGTGGATGTAAAGTAGAAAACACACGGTTTTATAGTTAAATGCATTAAAAATAAAAATGTAGATGGATAATTGTTGACCAAATGACTTGGTCGTTGTTTCACTCTAAAAATATCCCCCCCTCCCCCTACGAGATTTAATTTAATACACAAGATCCCAAATTAAATTAATTAATAATTAATTAATTATATAAAATACTTCTCAATAATTAAATTTAAGGAACAATTAATCTTACATTGGTCACGCAAATATAAAATATATAAATAAAACTAAGGACATTTCACTATTCTTATCTCACTTGGATAAATGCTTATTTTGTCTAAATAAAACTAATAAATGATAGACTTCTATAAATTTAATTTAATTAATAATCAACTAATGTTTTTATAACTAAAATAAATAAGTAGACAAAATGATCACTGGCATGTCACAGTATAAAATAAAGTCAACGTAATCTTAAACATCATTCCTATGATTATCGAAATAATCCAAATTAAATAAAATACACAGTTGTACACGTACGAGAATATATGCCATAATTGTTCTAAGTCTGGAATCGAGTTTGGGCGAGACTTAATACATTTATCTATTTTTTGTGAAGTCTGATTTCTGGCTTGACCAAACATACATAGTACACCTTTTTTTTTGTTGGGCCATCAATTAGTTGGGCCAATGTTTCTTATTTTGTAGGGGTGAAGATACAAAACACAGTATCTTCATTTGTCTCTACCATGTTCATTGAATTTTCAGAAGCAACTGATGAGGAAACATTTACGAGTCGGTCTTGGCTTTTCAAAAGCTGGGCCATAATCCTCAAAGTATTGCTTCTGTCGTTTGACTGCTGCAAATTGTGCTTGGCAAATATTTTTTTGAGTTAAGAATTGTGTCTGCATGTTTGAAGTTTTTGCATTCCTTGTTTTTGAAGCCATGTGGATACGGCTTGCCTTTTGATAATTCTGAGGGATGGAAAATTTTGTCCACCATCTAGTTTGAATCTTTCTAAACGAGGATTGTTTGTACCTGTTGATTGATTTATTTTCCAAAATACCAGGCTGTTACCATGTAGAAGAATTTGTGGAGAAAAGCATCAAGGTGGAAAATGCGTTCTCTGTCTGTCTAGGTTTGTAGTTGGTTTTATAGTTGGAAGCTTTCGTTGGACTTCCGGATGAAGAATTTCTGGGGGAAAACCATAAAGTTATTCACCAATGAGAGAAACCATTGAGGGATTTTTTGACGGGTTCAATGGTGAGGTTAAAGAAAATAGGCCAAGTATGACTAAATTTTTGGTTTGAATGAGGAAAGCATTATACCAGGCTTGTTGGTAGTCCCCAGTATTGTGAGATGTCCTACAATGATTTAATTGTGGTTTTGAACTCTAGTGGGAATCGTTTTGGGTATGAAGGTTTGTTCCCCATTCCTGATGGTAGGGATTATTTTTGTGTATTTTTGCGGTCGATATGCGACCGGTCCTGTCTTTTGGGTTGTCTGTATTGTTGCAGAACCTGTTATTTTCAAGAATAGATTGTAGTAAGGCTGCAGTGTTTTGATAAGTCCAATGGTTTAAAAACCAGCCTTCTGGGAAAATTTTTGAAAATGACCAATTGATTATTTTTGTCATAAACGTGGTCCTCGATTGTCCATAATGTTTTGAAATTCTGTTTTATACAAATACTCAGATTTTGGTTTTAAACAAAGTAATCTGAGATTCGTTTAAAACAATTTTTTGATTTTTCTTCTTGTTGTAATTTTGAAATTATTTTACAAGATGGTCCCTCCTGTGGGGGTTTTGAAATTAATTTACAGGATGATTCCTCCTGTGGGGATTTTGAGATAATTTTTTGGGAAGGTGTTTGGGAAGATTCTCCCTTTTCTTGCCCTGATGAAGATGGCAATTCAAGCGAGAGATATTCAATTTCCTTTTGGAGTCTGTGGAGTCTTGCAATTTTTTGAAGGTGAAGGTCTTCTTCAATTATATTCTTGATTTCTTGGAATTTGTCAGGTTCAACTGTTTGTTGGCTAGCAAGCCATTTTTTGATTTGGTTTTGTTCTTCATTTTCTTCGACGGCTTCCACCCAAGATCGGATGGGTTTCGCCGATGAAAGAGGTTTTGAGTTGTCTAGTGGTTGGTCCTTTTGGACCTCAATTCTTTTTGATTTTCTGGGCATCACTCAAGTCCTGTTTTGAAGAAATTCTCTGGTTAGAAAATCTGGAATTGAGTTTTGATCTCCTTTAATAAATTCAATTTCAAAATCAAAAATACTAAGGATTGCTTGCCATCTGGCAAAAATTTGTTTTGAAGCAATGTTTTGAACATCTTTTTGTAAAACTTCTTTTGCAGATTTACAATCAATTCGAAGTAAAAATTTTTGGTTGAGTAAATCGCTTTGAAATTTTGTAATGCACATGACAATTGAAAGAATTTCCTTTTTAATGGTAGAGTAATTCTTTTGGCAATCATTCCAATGTGCAGATGTAAACTGTACAATGCATTCTCTATCATTTGTTTTTTGTTTTAGAATACCCCCATATCCGATATCCGAAGCATCCGTTTCAACAATTTTTTGGGCTAAAGGGTCAGCTAGGTGTAGGCAAGGTATTTGTTTGACTTGTTTCTTGATTGCTTGTACAGTTTTTGTGTGTTCGTCAGTCCAAGCGACAGGTTTTTTCTTTAATCTATCGTGGAGAGGTTTTGCTATCCTATTAATGTTAGGACATAAATCTAGTACATAGTTCAAAGATCCTAAAAACCTTTGTAATTGTGTTTTGTCAAGGATTTTGTCAGGAAATTTATCGGCGAAAGATAGGGATCTTTCAATAGGGGTGATAGTACCCCGAGAGATATAGTGTCCTAGGAAGCGGATTTTTGTTTGAAAAAGAGAAATTTTGGATTTTGAAACAACTAATCCATTTTTCTTAGTAATCATTAAAAATGTTCAAAGATGTTTGAAATGTTGCTCAATGTTTTCAGAGAATATTAAGACATCATCAATATAGACAATGCAAAATTTTGAGAATGGATTAAAGATTTCATTCATAATTCTTTGGAACTCTGAAGGGGCATTCTTTAATCCAAAGGGCATTACCGTCCACTCATATTGACCAAAAGGGACCGTAAAAGCTGTTTTATACCGATCTTTTGGATCAATTTGTATTTGCCAAAATCCTGATTTCATGTCAAATTTTGAAAATACAGATAAAAATGTTCAAAGATGTTTGAAATGTTGCTCAATGTTTTCAGAGAATATTAAGACATCATCAATATAGACAATGCAAAATTTTGAGAATGGATTAAAGATTTCATTCATAATTCTTTGGAACTCTGAAGGGGCATTCTTTAATCCAAAGGGCATTACCGTCCACTCATATTGACCAAAAGGGACCGTAAAAGCTGTTTTATACCGATCTTTTGGATCAATTTGTATTTGCCAAAATCCTGATTTCATGTCAAATTTTGAAAATACAGATGAAGAGTGTAATTTTTGTAAAAGATCTTTTTTGTTTGGAATCGGGTAACGAATCCATTTTAAAGCTTTGTTTAAAGGTTTGTAGTTTATGACTAGCCTAGGTGTGCCTCTTTCTATTTCAGAATTTTTGTTCACATAGAAGGCTGCACAACTCCAAGGTGACCTAGACTTTGTAATTAGACCCTTTTGTTCTAAGTCTTGGATTTCTGTTTTGCAATGTGTTTCAAGTTCATAATTCATTTGGATAGGTCTAGCTTTTGTTGGGATTTGTTTATCAGAAAAATCATTTTCATATGGTAGGTCTACCATATGTTGTTTTCTGTTCCAAAAAGCATTTGGTAAATCTGAACAGATTTCGTTTTCAATTCTTTTTTGGAGATCTGAAATTTTTTGTTTTACGAAACTATTTTGTAATTGTTGTTCAGTTTTGAGAAAAGAAATATCTTGTTTCAGGAAATATAAATGTTTTTCTTTTCCTTGAATTAAACAATTTAATTCAGTTTTGTAAACAGAGCAAGCTTTTAAAAGATTTAAATTCTTTGTTCTGGGTTTTTCAATAAAAGGGAAAATAATTTTGGCTTCTTTTGTTTTGCAAGAAATACTGTCGTAATTGACTGAATAAGGAGTTATCATGTTAATGAAAGGAGTCCCTAAAATGACAGTATGAGTAATATTTTCTAATAAAACAAAAGGAGTTTTGATTGAAACATTACCATTTTTAATGGAAGCTTCAGTTTTACTTTTTATAATCATGTTGGAGTTATTGGCTGCAACAAGTTTTTCATTAGATTTTTGTATGTAGAGAAATCTGTTTGGTCAATGCTACTTTTTAAGCAATTTAAATCTGCTCTAGTATCAAAAAATGCAATTGTCTTCAAATTTTGAAATCTTCAGAAAAACTAAGGAAAGTAATTGGATTAATATTTCTTGTTGTTATTGGTTCTTAGAACAAACCAAAAATCTCTCCGGGATTTCCTTCTAAGATACTTGTTAGGATCATAAGTGGTCTTAGGAAAGTAATTTTGATGAGGATGTGGAATGTTGACCTTGTTTTGATTTCAAAAGTATTTAACAGTTTTCCTATTATTTCCTTTTGAAGTTTTGTATCTTCAACTCTGTTTTTATAATATCAAGAATTAATTCTGATCCTTTGCTTAAAACATTTAATTGATTTGGTACTTGCTTCTGAATTTGCTTAAGAGAGTCGGTAGGTTCCTAGTTTCATCAAACTGTAGAGGTTTAATCATTTCTGATGAATCTAGTCAGAATCCTGACAGTCTCTTCTTCAGAGGGTTTTCTAAAAGTATTGCCTCTATTTTTTGAATTATTTGTTCATCGATTTTTAATTCATGGAGTTTTTTGTTTCTCTTGCAATATCTTGATATGTGTCCTGTTTTGGCCACACTTATAACAAGTTATTTGTTTTGAATTTTGAGGTTCAAACTTCTTTTGGAAGGGTTTTTTCTTGTAAAAATTAGGTTTTCTTTGATTGTAAGAATTTTGGGGTCTAGATTTTTTATAGAACTCAAGTTTGTCTGGTTTGGTGAAAGATTTTGTGCGAGGTTTTCTATAAGGTTTAGAACAAGACCCTTGACAGTCTTTCGAAATATTTGTCATAGGTATTTCAAATTGTTTACAAAAAGAACCTAGTTCTTGTCTAGTTCTTTTCATTTCCCATTTTAGATGTTTTTGGAGTTTTAAATCTTGGCAGATTTTCAAACCTTCCTTTTGAGTAAAGCTAACCAATTCCCCATAAGTTAAATGGTTATATGGGATTTGGTTTACCCCATAGACTTCTTTGATTTTGTTTCTAACCTTTCTCCTAAAAAGGGTTGGGAGTCCTGCAAGGAATTTCTCATTCCAGAAAAGGTGGTTTGAGTCTTCTCTTAGCATAACTCTGGTTAGGAAAAGTATTTTTGTAATACTGGAGACCTACAGATAAGTTTTTTACATCTAGGTTAGATAAGAGTTCTGCATTTTTATCCTTTAAGTGTGATGGATCACCTATGAAGTGCAAGACTAATTGGTGTGTATTAGTGTTGCATTGCATCACGTATTGGGTTTCCTATTTCGACGAGGATAGGAATTCTTCCTCTGTGGTTTGAATTGCGTTTAAAATTTCTAAGTGTTGAGAGGTGTGAGATGGTAATCCCACCATACCTTTTGAGTTGGCCTGAGAATCCTGCTATTAGTAGTTCAGCTATGGCTTTGTCAGGTGTGCTTGGCTTGGGTTTGTAAGCATTTGATGCCATTGTCATTTGTTGGAGGAGACCTTAGGAATGTTGTATTCAGACATATCCATCTATATTCTCATTCATAGACAGTATTGGCATTGAATTTGGATTGAGAGAGGACATTAGGTCTATTTTCCAATACCTAAGTTTTGGGGCTGTAACCATGGCTAAGGTGCCCCTTCTGCTATTGAAGTTTGCACATGTTTTGTGGTCGTGTTCGGTCAGATAACTTGGTTTAAAGTCGTAACTGTTTTGTCAAGGTATCTTTAGCTACCATTGGTGTGGAAGGTTAGATGAATGTTCTATCCTACTGAGTTGTTCATGTAGCGGCCTGGGTGAATTCTGATCTGCCTCCCTAAACATTTTTTGGCTTGTTTGATTGAGATTTGAATGGTTTAAAGACCTGGTTTTTTTTGTTGTTTGAATCAGTTGTTACACATCAGAGGGACAGTGGAATTGTGTTGGTGTTCTGCTATCTAGTTATGTTTTTACGGCATTCGTACTGAATATGACATTTGTTAAATTATTTTGTTGAAGGATATTTTGAATATCCTTTTCCGAACTTTCACTTGGGATTTTGAAAAGGGCACTCTACTGTTTTTTTCTAGGTGTGTTATTAATGATTTGTCTCAAAAGTGTGGGTGTTCAGACTGAATTTTTAATCCAATTGCCAATTCCATTCTGCCAGTTTTATTTCTGTGGTATGGGATTAACAGAACTTTGGTTTGTTGAAAGGTAAGAAATTTGGTTTGTGTTGCATAAATTTCAAACCGTTCAAAAATAAAATATGGGTTTTATTTTGTAAAATGAATGCATAAAAATTCATTCTGAATTTGTGTTTCTTTGTTCAGAAAGTTTTAAAGAACCATGTCTCTCTTATCTGTATTTGGAAGCGGCATAAAATCATAAGCAACATTTTCAGTTATAGGGCAGAATAAAGAAGGCGAAGTTAGGTGGAGAAATGTTGTTGTTTGCTCCTCATTAGTGTGTAGAGTGCTGCATAAATTTGATGAGGTATATTTGTGGGATATGGTCAACATTTTGAAAGGAAGCATTTGGTATGGCTGGACACATGAAAAAACGTGGTTTTGTAAAGTTTTTCTAATTTTTGAGGCAATTGTATGATTTGGAGGTGGTCTGGAGGAACTAACATCAGAATACTGACACTAGAAGTCTTTGAAAAACTAGTTTTACCCTACCGTCATTGTATTGTATGACTTCTTTAAAGATTGTTGTTTGGTTTGGACTGTTCAAGAGGTTGTGTGTTAATAGCTCCTTCCCTAGAATCGCATTCTTCAGGAAGATCAGATCTTTTCGCAAATGATAGTTTTGGAATAACAGTGTTTGCTTTTGGTTAGATCAGATTTGTAAAAATAGTGTTTCGCGCCTTTTTGTTTTCACATATTTTTTGTTTTGGCCAGTAAACGCTTGAAACATTTGCTTTGTAATGGGACTCTGTAATAATAGCTACAAGAATAGATCCTTCTATCATTTTGTAATTCATGAGTTTGATTTGTAGACGTGAAGAAATTGTGATGTTGGGTCTTTTAAAAAGAACAAAGAAAAATTTGGATAACATCCAACCAAATTGGGTACCTTGATATAGACTAGATTCAACTGTACTTATAAATGAATCTTGAAAGTTCAAGAACCTTGCATCCCGTAGGACACATAGGATTGAAGTGTTTAATCCTTCCCTTGTTAGAGGTTTTATACCAACTTGAACAAGACCTATATGTATGAAGGCGAAGTTCATAATAACATAAACTAAACACACTTTCTGATGCACAAGATCAACTATTAGTTGCAAGTACAGAGCATACTTATTTTGCAGAATGTAAAAAACGATTTGATGAGAAAAACGGAATATAATTAATACATACTAACAAATACTTACAATGGTATCTGGTTTTGAAAACTGAAAACGAAAATACAAGATAAAAATATGGGAGACACTCAAGAAACTCTCAAGATTTATAACAGATGTTATCTTCATGTATTCCACTCTGCCTTGAACTGAAGACAAACCTTCCTTATATAGGGAAAGGGTCTTGCTTGTACCAATCATTTGGTGTAGTGGAGGAAATGATGAGATTCCTTTTGCTTTGGTGGCCACGTTTGGTAAATGGCAGACAAGTGCCCGATTACTATTTGCTTTTCAGGAATAATGAATAATAATAATTTTTTTGATAATAATAATAATTTTTTCTGATAATTATAAATAATATAGACAATGCAAAAATTTTGAAAATGGATTAAAAATTTCGTTGATAATTCTTTTGGAATTTGAAGGGGCATTTCCTTTTAATCCAAAGGGGCATTAACTGTCCACTCATATTGACCAAAAAGGGGACCGTAAAGCTTGTTTAATAGCCGATCTTTTTGGATAAATTTTATTTGCCACAATCCTGATTTCATGTCAAATTTGAAAATACAGATGAAGGGTGTAGTTTTGTAAAAGATCTTTTTTGAAAATTCTTAGTGATCATTAAAAGATCTTTCTTAGTGATCATTAAAGATTGTAAAATGCCCAGTGTTTCTTATTTTGTAGGTGTGAAGATACCGAGAAACAATCATCTTCACATTGTCATATCCCATGTTTACTTGAATTTTCGGAAGCAGCGGATGAGGAATACATTTGACGAGTCGGGTCTTGCTTTTTCAAAAGCTGGGCCATATCTCAAAGTATTCTCTGCAGTTTTTGCTGGCTACCAATTGTGTTGAGCAAATGATTTATTGAGTAAGTATTGTGTTTGCATTGTTTGAGGTTTTTGGCATTCCTTGTTTTTGCATTCCTCAAACTAATGCAAACACAATTCTTAGCTCAAAATATCATTTGCTCAGACACAATTGGCAGCAGCCAATAACGCAGAAGTAATACTTTGAGATTATTGCCCAGCTTTTGAAAAGCAAGAACCGACTTCGTCAAATGTTTCCTATATCTCCTGCTTCCAAAAATTCATACTAAACATGGAGATGACAATGAATATGATTGCTTTTTGGTATCTTCACTCCCTACAAAATAAGAAACACTGCCCAACAATGAAGACCAAACAAAAAAAAAGTCTACTATGTAATAATATTGGGTCAAGCCCCAAAATTAGACTTCACCAAAAAATAGGTAAAATGTATTAAGTCTCGGACCTAGCCCGTATTCGATCCATGACTTTAAAAAAAAAATTATTATTATTATTATTATCAGAAAAAACGAATATTTCCTGAACAAGCCAAAAGTTTCCGGCACTTGGTCTGCCATTTACCAAACGTGGCACCGACAAGCAAAAGGAATCTCATTAATTTCCTCCACTAACACCAATGCTGTACAAGCAGGAACCTTTAACTATATAAGGAAGTGCTTGTATTCAGTTCAAGGCAGCAGTGGAATACATGAAGATAACATCTGTTAGAAATCGTGACCCAGTTTCTTGAGCGTTCTCATAATTATTTTTCTTGTATTTTCGTTTTCAGTTTTCAAAACCAGATACCATTGTAGTATTTGTTAGTATGTATTAATTATTATTCCGTTTTTCTCATCGAATCGTTTTTTACATTCTGCAAAATAAGTATTGCTCTGCACTTGCCCCAGCTAATAGCCTGATCTTGTGCATCAGAAAGTGTGTTTAGTTTATGTTATTATGAACTTTTGTTTTTTCTTTGTTGTTTTCTAATTTGTTTTCCTAAAAACAACCAATTTAGATTTCTTCCTTGACGATTTACCATGTTTTAATTTTCGTGGTTTTGTTTCGTTGAGTTAATAAACGCCATAAATCGTATGCAACTGTTAGAACAACAACTGATAATGTGGTATCTTTCCTATTGTCGGTGACCCTTTGATTCAGGACGTTCGTTGATTTTATTTTTCTAATAAATAAATAATTAATCTTAACTGTTTATTTTAACCACTAATCATATATATTAAAATCACCACCCTAATTACAAGGCACATTACAAAAAATTAATCATATCTAATTAGACACTATATTCCTAAAATATTTTATATTCATAAACCAATAATATATTTTAATTAATGAAAAATTTATATAATTTAGTACTTATTATAGAATAAAATTACATATCAATAAACACAAATACTTCCAAAAAAGTATATATCGTTAAAAAATAGAAATTTAAGAATCAAATAACTAAACAATTTTATATTTACAACGAAGCACAAAAAGCCTTGTAATCTACAATCCAAATGAAATTCATATGTTGCAAGTTAATAACTAAAACCACAATAAGCTAAAGCATTAGAATGGAATAAATTAATAAAATCTTATTTAATCATTTCATCTTACAATATTGGTTTAATGCCATTTTGTTTTCTCTATTTATTCATTTATAAAATTGGTTCCTCAATTTTAAATGTCGATAATTTAGTCATTCTTTTAAATTTTTAAACTAAAAACCGTATATTAAATAATTCGAATTACAATTAGATGATATAAAATCATGTAGATGTATTAATTATTCA
>PGWS01020725.1:0-13917 GCA_002896235.1 Cicer reticulatum
AGTACCTCAATTTTGTCCCAATAATTAAAAATTATTTTCATAATAATAAAAACAAAACAAAAAAAACATCAGTATTCGTCCTTTATTTTTAATTTTAATCTTTGAATTTTAATTTTTTATTTTATCCCAATTATATCTTCACCATTCCTACACTCAATCACAAAATCATTGTTAATGTCCCAATTATATCTTCACCATTCCTACACTCAATCACATAACTTGCATAACTTTCTTTTATTTTATGGACATCTTGCTGCAAAACAATGATAACCCATAACTTTCTTTTATTTTATGGACATGTTGCTGTCAAATAAATAAAACTCAGAACTTTGTTTTATTTTATGGATACAACAGGTCACTATTTTAGTCTATAAGAAGAAGATAAAAATTCATTATTTTTGAAGGAGGTGAGATTTCGAAAATAGAAGATTTATTTTCTTTGCTTCTGAAATAAATCAAGAAAAAAGAGAGAAAATGTTGTAAAAAACCAAAACAGAGAAGATAAAGAAACGTTTTGGAAAAAGTCCACCACAATCCTTCTTCAAACCAACTCATAACCATAACCAAAACTCAAACTCATTTTAACAACACAACCCACAAAAATCTATTAAAAGATAAGATAGATAAGAGGATCGTTACTACCTTTCAGTTCAGTCGCGCCGCCGTAGCCTCCATCTTCACTGTGGCCGATATTTAGAAAGGCAAGTATTTTTTTTTTTACTCTCTTTAAGTTTGTTGTGCTTTATGTTATTTGGAAGATATAAACATCACTATGTTAATAACTAAGATTTGGAAGAAGAGCTTGATTTGTTGGAAACTTTGTTTTATTTGACATTGGGTGTTTTGTTTGAAATCTTAGTTTTATTGTTTCTCTGGTTTGGCTTATAAGGCTATGATGATTTCTTTGGTTTTTATTTATTATTATTTTGTGAAGATATTTCCCCATATTATCACTACTGGCCTCAGCATTTGTTATCCTACTGCTAACTCTATTATTAGTGTGTTGGTATTCGCATAAGAAATGACACTAGCAACCTGCCATCCATACTTTCTTTTTCTCTAATATCACGTGAGGCAATATCAAGTAACATGTGTGTATGTAATGCTGTAAATTACTATTTTATTTCATTTAACTTAAATAATAATAATTATTTAATTTAATAATGATGGTCATTTAACATAATTTAATTTGATTTAATATAAATAATGACTAATTAGTAATAAACATAATTCATTTCACTTATAAATGATATTAATATGCTATTTAATATTAAATGAGTTATGCTTTCATCATTTGATTCACTAAAAAGTATTTGAAAGAGTTCACAATTTGTATATAGTTTTTATTTTATTAATCTGGTATTTTTATTTTTTATTTATTTAATAAATAACAATACAAGTCTATATTTTTTTTTACCGTTTATTTTATTTTTTAGGTGTGTTTATTATTGAGCTTATTTCGTAGAATTATTTAAATTTATTTAATTTTTTACATCAATTATTCTTATTATAATTATTTTAAAAGGGTAAAGATAAAAACTATAAATCCGAATATGTAAGGTAATTAGATTTGACATCTTTTTAATTCTGTGAGTTATTAGAACACAATTCGGTGACAATATTGGATGGTTTATAATCTTCGATAATACAAATGATTAATAAACTAAAAATTCATAAACAAAATAAATCATAAAAATTATTTAAAGTTAATTAAAATTCTTTAATCTCGGAGTTACATAATACAAATTATATATTTTGATAACTCTAAACTGACTTATCCTTTTTAAAAAAATTTTTTATTTAATTATTATTATTATTACTATTATTACTATTTATTTTTGAAGTGTTAAGATACATAATTTAAACTTATTTGTTGTGTGAAACTTCAAATTGTAAAAAATAAAAATAAAATATTCTTAAGAAGGATAAATTAGATGTGACATCTTGTTTACTCCTGGATTTTGAGACACGAGTTGTACAATTCGATCGTCTTAAATCATATTTTAAGATAATTATTCAAACAAACAAGTTTTTTATGTTCGTCAAATTATTTTTTTATAGTTAACAAAATACAATTTATTTAGAAGCAATCAACGCATTACATTTTTTTACCTAAGAACTACGTAGCTTTGATTTGCTCCATCGCACCGGGAGATACGTAGGTGAGCAAGATCACACTCTTGTCATGCACACTAATAAAAAACTTCTTTTTTTCCACTCTTTTTTAACACACTTTTATATCCAAAAATCACATTTATAAGCAATTGCATATATTCATATTTATATAAAGAAAAATTAAATATATTTAAGTGATATAATTTTGCACAATTAATTAAAAGTAACCGTATTTTAACGATGTCGTAGGGTTGCTAAACCTTCCCTACGCATAATCGACTCCCGAACTCAAAATCTGGTTTCAAAGACTACTTTTTTACATTTTTTTAAGGGTTTTCCAATATTTTCCCTATTTTAAAATAAAATTGTTGTGGCGAACTCCATGAAATTCGAGGAAAACTCGGAAATGTTAGGCCGCGACAGTATAACAAAGAAGCAAAATACAAGTGTTGCGGGCACGGATCATAACTCCAAATTCAAAAAGGATTCCAAACCTAAACCATCAATTATGGATACTTCAATCATACACCACACTACTGCAAGATTTGTAACACGATAGAATCCAATGAAAAATCTAAATAAATACTTTTACATCATATAGTAGCAAAACAATGTCGTTTATAACCAAAAAACTCATCTAAGAGTCATATCTAACACATCACTGTATCACACACGTCACAATATTACATGTAACAACGAAGACAGAAGGTCGAGCCGTGACGATGGCCGAAAAAACAATGAAGTTTAGATTGTGAAAATTGAAAACATAAAACAGCCATGAGCCTTTGGCCCACGTCCACAAAAAACTAAAAAAATAGTGGTTGGGGCCAAACAAAAAGATTGTTAAGAGAAGCTTAAATTTTGGGGCTCTTAAATTTGTTTATGAATGGAGGTCTTTGTGATTTGAGATTAATTTGACAACTCTCTCTCTCTTTCTCTTTCTTTCTCTCTCTCTCTCTCTCTTCTCTTTCTCTCTCTCTCTCTCCTCTCTCATTGTCTTTCTCTCTCTCTCTCCCTCGCTCTCTCTCTCTCGGTTTTCAATTGAATGTATTATATTATCCAAGAATTAATGTTGAAACGTGACATTATAAAGTTTTTAACTTTGATGATGTATATGAGTTGAGTTTTGATTTTATGTGTATGGTGAAAATTATAATTTTTATGATTATAAGGATGTGTGGTATATTGATCTTAGGGATCTGTGAATAAGATGATGATTTAAAAAGTGCATTTTTTTTAATGCATATGATATGAATTCTTAGTGAGTTGTGTAGATATACTTTTTGATAATATATCATATGTCACCTGTTTATTTTTCCAATTGTTATTGGTGATTTTTGTGTAAGGAAGTATGATCTTCATAGCAGGATTTAATACGGATCACTATAGTTTTAGAAGGCTTAAATTACGTATAAGTGCATTTTGACATTACGTATAAGTGCATTATATGTTTTGAGATTATTTTGACATCTCTCTCTCTCTCTCTTTCTCTAAGAATGATAAATATAAAAAAAAATCATCTGGACTTGCAGCTATCTCATAAGAAATTGTCTGAGCAACAAAATATTTTGAACAAGAGAAATGTCAATATTCATCCTCCAGAAGAGGAAACTGAAAATGAGCACTTAAAATTAGTGGTTGAAGAACTTAAAAACGACATTACCATTTTTGTCAAATCCACTGAGACTTTTCAAAAAATTATAGGATCTCAATCTGTAATATTTGACAAGGCTGATATTGGATTCAAAAGCTCTCAAAAGCAAAAATTATACGAAAATTTTTTCTACCTAAAAAACAGGAGGATATACCAAAATGTACTTATTGCAAAAAACCAAGACACATCATCAATCATGTCAAGAAAAGAAATGACAATATCAAAAGAGGATGCTCGTTTTGTGGTAAACATGGCATCGTGACTCTACGTGATCACCAAAAGAAATTCTTACAAAAGGAAAAACTAACTAACAAGGATCCAATTCTATCATGAAGTACCTAAGTCACTTTTTAAACTCTAACACATGACATCCTCTGATCAACAAAAGAAAGCATTGGTTCTTGGAGAGTGCTGCTGAAGACATTATGACATGAGATAACATTGATTATTTCCTTGGTGATAAAGGATGAAGGACCAATCACTTTTGAAAATAATGATAAAGCACAAATTAAAGAAACATATATTATTGGAAAAATATTATGCCAAGATTGAAATGTTCAATATGTGGATGATTTAAACATAACTTTGTTGAATATTAGCCAACTATGTGATGGCTGGATTCGAAGTAATTTTTAAAACACCACTTTGTGCAGGTTAAATATATTCATCCCTCTAGAAAAGTATTCTCATGAATTAGAAAGAAAAAAAGTTATATGATATATCTGAATGATTGCCTATTGAATCTTGTTTTATGACTATTGAAAATGATAAATGATGACACAAAAGGACTGGTTATATACAAGCTTAAGCACGATTTTCTAAAAATTATAATTGGTTAAGCACGATTTCTAAGTTATCTCACCAATGCCCTCTTTTCATTCTTTGTTCATGTGCTTCAAGGGATCCTTGCAGTTCTTGAATGCTCATGTATGCAAGAATTCTTTGATTTTTCAATGGCCACATCACACATGATCAACTTTGCAATAAAGATCTCAAAATCTTCTCTACTATAGATTGGTCAGTAACACTCTCGCCACACATTTTTTGATTTGATTTCACCAATGTCATCACTCTTGTGAAAAAATCACCAACTTCCTCCTTCTTTCATTTGAAGTAATTCATATTTGTCGCTTTTGAGTTTGTAACCTCACCTTTCCATCTTCGGCATAAGGTTTCTCTAAATTTCCCAAGCAACTTTTGATGATTCAACTTCACCAACTATTTCAAAGTTCGCAGCATCAACATACTGATAGATAATGAACAATGCCTTGATATATTTCTTCTTGGATTCCTTACGTGCAGTCTTTTGCACTTCTAAAGGATTTTCAACGAGAGAATCAACACTTGACTTCACTATCTCCCACACATCTTGATATCCAAACACCACTTTCATTTGTTTGCACCACTTATCATAATACTTCCCATCAAGAATTGGAAGATTTCCATTTGACATGAACGAAACCTTGCTCCTTGCTCTTGATACCACCGTTGAAAAATGATTTTAGATCACAATGATATTGTACTCACACACACCTTTTAATGATGAAGATGGAAGAATGAATGACCATATTGAGAGAACTTTATAGATGAGATAAAATTGATGATGTAAAAAATGCACACACTTTATTTCATAGTATCATTGGTATTTATACACACTCTAACTCATGGCTTGTATCATTTAGTTAGTTACAACAAACAAAACGGTAAACTAATCATTACTAATAAACTATAATTAAATTAACCACTTCAACAGGATCTAATACCCGATTCATCGCTAGGTGTTTGAAATTATAAATATTTCAAAAATTCATTATTCTATTAAATATTACTCATAACACTTATCTTGTCAAATGTCATATTTAACTATTTAATATCTAAAATTAATTTTAAAGTTGCAATTGAAACGGCATGAAATTACTATTAAATTATTATTCATAATCTAAGGATTATAAGTTACGTTTTCATGGTTTGTATTCGTGCTGAAAATCATAATAAAAATGACCTTTTATTCCGATTATTGTTAAGCTCATTTTAGAATATTTTTAGCATTTATTTGACAGCCTCCTTCAAAATCTTTAATACGTGGGAACACATAAAATAATAATAAAAAAGAAAGAAAGAAGTAAATATTTAATATGCGGAACACATAAAATAGCAATAAATTGCTATTATATTTTATTATTGACTCTCCCTCCATATATATACATCAACACACCAAATTAAGGAGACCCCAAAGAACATAACAAATTAGCCATCCCAATAACCACATGTATATATGCATACAAAGATGCAATTAATTAGAGAAAGTTGACTTGTGGCTAGGAATGCCAAATTCATAAGCAAAAGGATTTGACGGTTAAGAGCAGTAACTTCAGGGTTAACAATTTGTGCTGATTGCCATCCTCCTATCACATTGGGAAGGTATCACGCAACTTTGCATCCATAGTTAGCAGTTTGAGGATCCTCTGTCAATTCAGCAAAGGGCACTCTAAAAGACATAACCGCACCATCATAGTCAAAATGTGCACATTGTGTAAGTGCTGGACAATTGTTTGCCTGTGCCAATCCTTTAAGGAAATTCTGTCCTTCACGGCTTGGTTATAGGCAATTCTAGGACAATCCTTGGAGAGTTGAGAAAAGGACTTGGCGTGGGGAGATTTCATTACTTCGATCCGAGGATGTTTTCGCACGCGGCCCTGTCCGTCGCACCTTTGCAATATTGTAAACAACTAGTCCTCCTCCATGACCTTTGGCATTTGAGGATTGATGAAATAAGGATTAAACCAAGGAACAGGAACATATTGTGAAGAATTCATTTTCTTTTCTTTTGTAAGGGTTCCTTGGTTTTAGGGAGAGTGTTCCTACTTTGGTTCTCATAGGTTTAATGTGTCCTTTATAGTAACTCAGAATTATCTAATTTTTGGGTAATCAACTTGTTTTTAGGATGTATAGCTATTGTTTATGCATAGGATATGGTGATCCTATTTTTTCTAGTTTTTGTTAAACTTAGATGGACTTTCAATGGTAACAAACTCATACACTACAATTCTTTTCTATTTTTTTAGCTTGAATTTATCTCAATTAAAAAATTACCAACTACCGCTAACAAACTACAATTGTATTTTTTTTTGTTGCATCGCTTATTTGGAACAATTATCACTTATTATGTTGATAAATGATTCAAAATTTAAATACACATTATTGACTATTTTGACAACATTTTATCTCCAACAATGTACCGTCACCGTATTAACTCATTTTATTATAAAATAAAACAATTTATGTAATTTGATTATTTAATTTCAAAATAAATTAATGTTTTTGCCATTTCGAATTCCAATTAATATTGTTAGCTACCTTTTCACATTATTCCACTAAAATACATACCAGTATAATGTTGGTCTTTGTATTGCAAATCAATTTAATGTGTCATTTAATTTGAATCAAGTTATATTTCTTAATTTTCTCCATATTTCTTTCTTCTACTTTCATAAACATAATGAGTATTGCCCATATTTTTTATTTCTATATTCTTTCTTTGAGTTCTTGCAAACAATTTGCTTCCTTATAATAATATTCATCGAGAACATCAAGAAAAAATCATCAATTGGCTGCACCAATGATACAATTAGATATAAAGATTATCTTTTGTGATATTCAGACTACGTTAACTTTTTGTGTGCGGAAGATGCATGGAAATTGGGCAACTTTTTTAAAAATTGCATTTAGTGTTTTTATGTCTTAGACCTTTTCACTTTCAATAACGATTAGATATTTTTTTTTTGGACATAAATAACTATCTAGAATTTTAAAGAAATCATAATGTTAGTAAAAAAAATGTCACAAATTTCAAATTTTTAGTTTAGACCTGCAATTTACTGTGTCGAATGAGTTCATGTTAGTTGTCATAAATTATAGGCTAAAAATAATGTAGTGGTATGTCAATTTTTAGGGGTGAGACAAGTTCGGTTCCTAAACTAAAACCGTTTGAAAATTGAACTTAAATTAGTTTCGATTTTTAAAAAATTAAACCGAACCGGTGTTCAATTTAAAAATCGAACCAAACTGTTTTATAAACTGGTGATACCGATTTATAACTTGAATCGAACTGAACCAGTTTAATTAAACTAGTTTTTTTTTGTTTATCATAAGCCAAAATTTTACATCAATACCTCTATTACTTCTAAAAAAAATTCAGTTCAAGTTTTCTGAAATAACAATCGGTTTTGTTCAGTTTTTTCGAACAGAAACCGGTTCGATTCGGTTTTTTTCAAATTAAAAATCGATTCGGTTTCAGTTCTAGTTTTAAAAATCAGTTTGAAACAAATTTGATTTTCATTTTTTATAAATCATTTCCGTTCAAAAATAGTTTGGTTCAATTCTAGTGTTTGGTTCGGTCTTTGATTTTTTTTAACACCCCTAGTAATTTTTAGCTCTAACATTAAGATAAAATAAACACATTTAAAAAAAATGAAAATGGGAAACATTTTTCAAGTAATAGGGCTACTTAATTGGTAATCCATTCTTGACTTGTGAAGGCTCATTCGGGATTTTGTTACCAAGTTATCTTAATTTATAAGTTGGTTCTTCTTGCATACATTTGTTCGCTTTGAACAAACTGATTTATGTGACACCTTTAGTAAATGCATCTAATAATAATAATAATTTGTAAAAGTCATTATATATTAATGGACAGTTTCTTTTTAAAATAGTGCTTATAATTAAAAACACGATGGAGTAATTTAACGGCTATATAAATAATATGATTTAATGATTTGTTTTCTATAAAGCATTTTAATTGTTGTCTAAAAAGACTTTCGATCACAAAGAGTCTGAGAAAAAACTAAATCAAGTTTTTGTGAAGCTCAATATGGATGAAAATGGTTCACTTTGAGCAATTCTATGAGGTTACTTTAGCTAATGAAGTTTTAAGATCGGCTTTGACAATTGCAATGACTCCCATACAAGAGAATCAAATGTAAAATGATTGGAAAAATACAAAAAAACATCAAATACCATTCAGACCAAGAAAACTCGATTTTATGCTTTAATGATTGGACTTTACTATGCAAATATGAACAGCTATGTAATTTTCATTTGCTCGAGAACAAAGGAAAGCAACAATCCAACACAAAATGATCATATAAATCCTAGTTCTGCAATATGACCATATATCCATCCAACTGCATTATAGGCAATGCAGGTGGTAACTATAAATATCTCCATTTATGATAAATTCAAATTACGCATGCAAATCCTTTCTGTTTAACATTCCTCAGATCGGTCATCTTGTAAGTTTTTTTTGGTATTAGTGATTTTTATGTGTTATATTCAGTTGCATCATTAGCTTTTTAAATTATTAAATGACGCATGCGGTCCTTTTTATTGATATTTTCTCAAATTATTGTTATAAAAGGTTAATATCTAATCCAATTCCAGTGACGTTGAATGTCCAAACTACTTTGCAAGTGTAGAAGCTTCAATTGCAAAAATGAATATAACTTACAGAACATTCGAGAAGAAAAAATAAATTAAAGACAAATTTGGAAGAACAAAAGCTTAAAGGGCCATATGTAAAAAAAATTAAGTAAAAAATAAAGAACCACAAACATAACTTTGTCCAAAATAAATAATACTAAGTCACTAACAAAATTCACAAAACTGATTATCACACTAATAGCAAGGATAATCCATTTTTTACTGTGCCTAAAAACCAATATATGTAGGGAAGAGTATTTCGTATTCATAATAGTTATTTACACAAGAATAAAGGCAAGTATAAGATAAGATCACATAATGGACAGTTAAAAAATGGGAGGGAAAACGAACCAAGTCATACTTAGGTCTCTTAAACAACTACAACACACATGATACGTATTACCACAAAAGGTAAGCTAAATTATAACCAATAGCAACTCCTATTCAAATCTGTCAAGGAGCCTTTTCTTTCCATCATTAGTATCCAAGTAATCCCAAAGTCGATTATGTCTTGACGCGTTAAAATATCATAGGACAAACCTTACCGTCATTGCCATTTCCTTTGACGTGACATAACTCTGCTTTCGTTGGACATTTGAATGCAAGACATCCTGCCCAATTTCCCAGTTCCACTCCTCCTATCCGCTAACTCGAGTGCTACGTGGATTGTATTGTCGGTAGCGCGATGATCTGATGACAAAATTGAATCAGTTCAGTTGTTATTATGTGTGCACCTATGCTCCCTCTGCTGCGATTCTCCTCGTCAAAAGTTCTTCAATGTTCTTACGTTGTGATAATTCAATAGATCTTCACGATAATCTGATCAAGCTTCAACTCAGGACGGCGATCTCCACCTAGTCATCTGGTTCAGGACCCCGGGCAAAGACTGGAGCCAATGCCCTTTGTACCTCTCCTCTTGAACAAAACCTGAAATTGTTCCTCTCGAGGAGATTTATTTCTTTGCAAACACTTCCCAGAAATTATTTAAACAACCCTGATTAAAAACATTGATCCTGCCATCAGCTCTGTACCGGAGTTTTCATAGTAGTCTGCAAACAACGGAACTAATGTAGGTGATGAAGATATTCATGTACCATGAACTTCTGAGAATCAATTTCCAAAGAACAAATTGTACAGTTAACTACATGTGGGTTGGAGTGAATTCCATGAAATCACCCTTTCGAATTTTTTGATTTACATAGTTACAAACTACTCTGAAAGTATACCGGTCAATGAGATATTAAAAAATGATATAGAAATTAGAAACAAGAAATGTAAAAAGAAATTGACGACCTGGTTTGTGCTTATTAAGGTACTATGAAAACCGGTTAGTCCACCACAAACCACAGAGAGATGAAAACAATAAGCCATTAATCACAGAACGCAGGGGACACTTTAATCGCCTGCCACACTGTGCCGCTTATCATATTATCCATCAGAACCCTTGATGGTATGCTGGAGCGGATAAACACATAGATGTCACAGAATAGTGCAGAGAAACAAACAGAAAGAAGTAACGGTGTTCCAATCTAGCACAATATGAAAAGCCCAAAAAAATCAAATTAGAACAAAGCAACGAAGTAACAACCGAAGATCATCAGATGAAGAAAGCGTGTCATGACTGTGACTATCATGACCAGGCCGATGCATTGCCCTACCCAAGGACAATAGATGATCAAAACGCTCAACACAGTTGTTTGCAGATGGAGCAATGCGAGCAACGAGTAGGACGATACAGCATACAAGTTCACAATATTCACCCTACAGGAAGGCCATTGCATTACTTCTTTTGTGCGAGGAATGAAGGGTCGGGGTTTCGGTATGTCCAGCTACCCCAGAAGACTCATTAACGAACTCTTCTTCTGGTGGATGCGAATTCCTCGGAATGATGCCCGGATCACGTGCAGAAGTGAAGACAGAGGGAGCACGCAGACCAGAAATATATACTTTGGGATATACTGTGTTATTGAAGACCATAACGGACACATTGAAGAAAATCAATAACAAACAGTCTCTAAACTACTTAGTCTAAGTTCAAACAAAATTTGCCCAAATAAATAGGATTAAAACATGACATATAATTGAAAGAAACAATTGACAGAACTTACAATGATAGTAAAGAGAATCCCACTGAAAAACAGCATACCTGAATAATATGAAGAATACTTCATGCCGAAGGTTGCTTGCTACAAATTACACAAAAGATGATAAACTGGAACAATATCAGCGACAAGTAATAGCTAGGGACCTTGCATTCAGGGCCCAAATACAACCTCCCTCCAAATATTGAATTTCTGTAAAAGTTTAGGAGAAAAGTATGAGCTAGATAAGAGATAAAATTAGCAAAGTCAAAAACACTTCTGAAATTACAACAGAATAAGCAATTAACAGATTCTACATCAATGCAAAAAACACAGTATCAGAAGATTGAAATAAAAGCTGAAAAATATACATTCTTTCAATAATCTATATGGCGCATGTGAAAATTGTATTTGAATGATGTAGAACAGTTACAACTGGTGGAGGGATAATAAATCCTCCTCTCCATAACTGAAACAACCCGAGAGCTAACTAATAGCTAATCTCTTTGCATAAATATGATAGAAGATTCCTTGAAGTGGTCATTAACCAATCATCAAAGAGTGGTCAAGATAACATAAACCAGAGAACTGCTTTAACACACAGTGCCATAGAACTTCACATTGTTCCTTCGAAACCTATAAAGAGAACATAACTCCGAAAGTGTAATAGTACAAATCAATGTGGACTGTAAACCTATAACCGTCAGCAGCTCAGGTGGCAACAGTCAAAGAGGCCTATCTATAGTATTAATGTCAACTATATTTTAGCCTGTATGCATATACGTATTTCTGATAAACTTCATACAATTCAACTACAATTGATGAATGTGTCATAATCATATCATGTCTATTAATACATTCAGACTTCGGAAGTTATTATCTCTTTGGGGCTCTCATCCTGTTGTATTATCAATGAGGTCTAACAAACACAGAACACAAACAAAACCTGAACTGTGCAGCATCAATATCCAACCAACAACACTGGCACATTACTTTAGCCACACACAATCTTAAATAAAAGTCTACTGTAACAAGTGGCTAATGCAAATTGATACTTATATGAGTATCAAGTTACAAAAGATCAAAAATTAATTATGTTGCGGTCACAGTGCGGCATTATAATTATCTTCGAGAGTAACTTAATTCATATGCTAAAATTCTCATCTACGAGAGTGATTCTAACACAAGCCACTTGGCATTCCATGCAGAACATAGCATATAGCATAGACCCGTCTGATGCTGCTCAACTCCTCCACACAATCTTAAATCATATATAATCTAACCAATAGCCAAACATACATCATATCTTACTCATTTAATAATCTATTCGCAAACTTACCAATTATGTTTACTTAGAACTTAGAAGCCATCACTAGGAGAATCAAATAGCCTCCATGATAGCTCCACTAAAGCACAGAATCACCAAAAAAACACCTGCATGAATGCCATCCTTCTTCAACAATCAGACAAACATGAAAAACATAAATGAAGGAAAGATACAAAATTGAAAATGCAATACAAACCTTAAAACGTACTTACTGCTCAAATTCAACCTTTCTTATCACCAATCTAAAAATACACCTCAATCAAAAGATTCAGCAAAATTAGAAAAGAAAACAAAAAATGACAAGTCTGAATCTGCATACTACCTATTTTCCAAAAAGACAAAGCCAATCAATAAGCCTAATATTCTTCAAATAAGTTAAGACACACGAGATTAAAGTATTGCTTCAGATATCTTTCAAAAATTCAATACACAACTTAACAAGTAATTTAAGAAGAAAACACACTTGAGGTAAAAAATTCCCATTTCACATCCACATTCAAGGCACAACACAAAAACACCTTTAGAAATTCAAAGCTTCAAGTATGAAGCATAACAATCACAGACCCCAGAATCCGAGCAACCCAAATGAAAAATTGAAGTGAAAATTGGAAGTAAGAAGAGGGAAACGAACGAGAACTTTACATTACTTCCTTTTCCCAACACATTTTGGGTACACGCGACTTTGCTTGCATGAAAACTTCCTCCTGCTGGTTTCACACTAAAACCAAGAAGAGAGAGAAAGAAGGGTAAAAACCCAGAAAGTGAAAAAACTGTTCATTTCAACCTTCATTCGCATTTGGAAATTGAGGAGTCAAAATGTTGTTGGCTTTGTTGGAAAGCGATGCAAAACCTTCACATAAGAAGGAAAACAAATAGAGAAGAGAGAGGAAAAACAAATCCAAGAGGTATGATATGGCGGTTTTCTGAATTTGGAATTGAGAAACTGTGGTATTTGAGCTGAGGAAAATATAAATCTTACGTGTGTAGTGAAATAATGCAAAAAAAAAAAACGATTTTTTTTTTTTGAAGAAGAGAAGGAATTAACCTTCTTTCATTTCATCTTACTCGTGTCGCTCTCTGTCTATGTCACAGTGAAAATTGTTCTGATATTCCATTTTACTACCTGCCACGTCAGCTTATCACTGGGGTCCATGGTACAGTGCCATTGATTTGTTTTCACCGGGTTAGGTTGCTCATCACAAAAAACAAAATTGAATACACACATTTGAGTTCAAACCAGATACATTAATTTAATAATTTTA
>PGWS01020726.1:0-10310 GCA_002896235.1 Cicer reticulatum
ATTTAATTTTTTACATCAATTATTATTATTATTATTATTTTAAAAGGGTAAAGATAAAACTATAATCGAATATTGTAAGGTTAATTAGATGTGACATCTTTTTAATCTTTGAGTTATTAGAACACAAATTGTGACAATTTGATGGTTCTAAATCTCATAATCACAAATGATTTAATAAACTAAAAATTCATAAACAAATAAATCATAAAAATTATTTAAAGTTAATTAAAATCTTTTAATCTCGGAGTTACATAATACAAATTATATATTTTGATAACTCTAAAACTTATCCTTTTAAAAAAAAATTTATTTAATTATTATTATTATTACTATTATTACTATTATTTTTGAAGTTGTTAAGATACAAATTAAACTATTTGTTTGTTTTGAAATTCAATTTAAAAATAAAAAATAAAATATTCTTAAGAGGATTAAATTAGATGTGACATCTTTTTACTCCTTGGATTTTGAGACACGAGTTGTACAATTCGATCGTCTTAAAATTCATATTTTAAGATAATTATTCAAATCAAACAAGTTTTTTTATGTTCGTCAAAATTATTTTTTTTAAGTAACAAAATACAATTTATTTAAAAGCAATCAACGCATTCACATTTTTTTACCAAGAACTACGTAGCTTTGATTTCTCCATCGCACCGGGAGATACGTAGGAGCAAGATCACACTCTTGTCAAGCACACTAATAAAAACTTTCTTTTTTTTCCACTCTTTTTTAACACACTTTTATCTCAAAAAATCACATTTATAAAAAACAATTTATATTCATATTTAATAATAAAGAAAAATAAATATATTTAAGTTGATATAATTTTGCACAATTAATTAAAGGTAACCGTATTTTAACGGATGTCGTAGGGTGCTAATACCTTCCCTACGCATAATCGACTCCCGAACTCAAAATCTGGTTTCAAAGACTATTTTTACATTTTTAAGGGTTTTCCAATATTTTCCCTATTTTAAAATAAATTTTGGTGGCGACTCCATTGAATTCGAGGAAAACTCGAAATTTTAGGCCGCGACAGATAACAAAGAAGCAAAAACAAAGTGTTGCGGGCACGGATCATAACTCCAAATTCAAAAGGATCCAAAACCTAAACCATCAAATATGGATACTTCAATCATACACCACACTACTGCAAGATTTGTAACACGATAGAATCCAATGAAAAATCTAAATAATACTTTTAAATCATATAGTAGCAAAACAATGTCGTTTATGAACCAAAACTCATTAAGAGTCATTATCTAAACATCACAGTATCACACACGTCACAATATTACATGTAACAACGAAGACAAGAAGGTCGAGCCGTGACGATGGCGAAAAACAATGAAGTTTAGATTGTGAAAAATTGAAAACATAAAATGGGCCATGAGGCCCTTTGGCCCAGGTCCACAAAAAACTAAAAAATAGTGGGTTGGGGCCACAACAAAAAGACTTGTTAAGAGAAGCTTAAAATTTGGGGCTCTTAAATTTGTTTAATAAATGAGGTCTTTGTGATTTGAGATTATTTTGACAACTCTCTCTCTCTTTCTCTTTCTTTCTCTCTCTCTCTCTCTCTTTCTCTTTCTCTCTCTCTCTCTCTCTCTCTCTTTCTTTCTCTCTCTCTCTCCCTCTCTCTCTCTCTCTCGGTTTTCAATTTTGAATGTTATTATTATTATCCAAGAATTAATGTTGAAACGTGACATTATAAAGTTTTAACTTTGATGATGTATATGAGTTGAAGTTTTGATTTTTATGTGTATGGTGAAAATTATAATTTTTATGATTATAAGGATGTGTGGTATATGATCTTAGTGATCTGTGAATAAGATGATGATTTAAAAAAGTGATTTTTTTTTAATGCATATGATATGATCTTAGTGAGTTGTGTAGGAATATACTTTTTTGATAATATATCATTATGTCACCTGTTTATTTTTCCAATTGGTATTGGTGATTTTTGTGTGGAAGTTGTCTTCATAGCAGATTTATATACGGATCATATAGTTTTAGAAGCATAAATTACGTATAAGTGCATTTTGACATTACGTATAAGTGCATTATATGTTTTGAGATTATTTTGACATCTCTCTCTCTCTCTCTTTCTCTAAGAATGATAAATATAAAAAAAAATCATCTGGACTTGCAGCTATCTCATAAGAAATTGTCTGAGCAACAAAATATTTTGAACAAGAGAAATGTCAATATTCATCCTCCAGAAGAGGAAACTGAAAATGAGCACTTAAAATTAGTGGTTGAAGAACTTAAAAACGACATTACCATTTTTGTCAAATCCACTGAGACTTTTCAAAAAATTATAGGATCTCAATCTGTAATATTTGACAAGGCTGATATTGGATTCAAAAGCTCTCAAAAGCAAAAATTATACGAAAATTTTTTCTACCTAAAAAACAGGAGGATATACCAAAATGTACTTATTGCAAAAAACCAAGACACATCATCAATCATGTCAAGAAAAGAAATGACAATATCAAAAGAGGATGCTCGTTTTGTGGTAAACATGGGCATCGTGACTCTACGTGCTATCACCAAAAGAAAATTCTTACAAAAGGAAAAACTAACTAACAAGGATCCAATTCTATATGAGTACCTAAGTCACTTTTAAACTCTAACACATGTACATCCTCTGATCAACAAAAGAAAGCATTGGTTCTTGGAGAGTGCATGCTGAAGACATATGACATGAGATAAACATTGATTTATTTCCTTGGTGATAAAGGATGAAGGACCAATCACTTTTGAAAATAATGATAAAGCACAAATTAAAGAAACATATATTATTGGAAAAAATAATTATGCCAAGATTGAAAATGTTCAATATGTGGATGATTTAAAACATAACTTGTTGAATATTAGCCAACTATGTGATGGTGGATTCGAAGTAATTTTTAAACACACTTTGTGCGAGGTTAAATATTCATCCTCTAGAAAAGTATTTTTCTCATGAATTAGAAAGAAAAAAAAGTTATATGAATTATATCTGAATGATTTGCCTATTGAATCTTGTTTTATGACTATTGAAAATGATAAATGGATTTGACACAAAAGGACTGGTTATACAAGCTTAAGCACGATTTCTAAAAATTATAATTGGTTAAGCACGATTTCTAAGTTATCTCACCAATGCCCTCTTTCATTCTTTGTTCATGTGCTTCAAGGGATCCTTGCAGTTCTTGAATGCTCATGTATGCAAGATTCTTTGATTTTTCAATGGCCACCATCACATGATCAAACTTTGGCAATAAAGATCTCAAAATCTTCTCTACTATAGATTGGTCAGTAACACTCTCGCCACAATTTTTGATTTGATTCACCAATGTCATCACTCTTGTGAAAAAATCACCAACTTCCTCCTTTTCTTTCATTTGAAGTAATTCATATTGTCGCTTTTGAGTTTGTAACCTCACCTTTCCATCTTCGGCATAAGGTTTCTCTAAATTTTCCCAAGCAACTTTTGATGATTCAACTTCACCAACTATTTCAAAGTTCGCAGCATCAACATACTGATAGATAATGAACAATGCCTTGATATATTTCTTCTTGGATTCCTTACGTGCAGTCTTTTGCACTTCTAAAGGATTTTCAACGAGAGAATCAACACTTGACTTCACTATCTCCCACACATCTTGATATCCAAACACCACTTTCATTTGTTTGCACCACTTATCATAATACTTCCCATCAAGAATTGGAAGATTTCCATTTGACATGAACGAAACCTTGCTCCTTGCTCTTGATACCACCGTTGAAAAATGATTTTAGATCACAATGATATTGTACTCACACACACCTTTTAATGATGAAGATGGAAGAATGAATGACCATATTGAGAGAACTTTATAGATGAGATAAAATTGATGATGTAAAAAATGCACACACTTTATTTCATAGTATCATTGGTATTTATACACACTCTAACTCATGGCTTGTATCATTTAGTTAGTTACAACAAACAAAACGGTAAACTAATCATTACTAATAAACTATAATTAAATTAACCACTTCAACAGGATCTAATACCCGATTCATCGCTAGGTGTTTGAAATTATAAATATTTCAAAAATTCATTATTCTATTAAATATTACTCATAACACTTATCTTGTCAAATGTCATATTTAACTATTTAATATCTAAAATTAATTTTAAAGTTGCAATTGAAACGGCATGAAATTACTATTAAATTATTATTCATAATCTAAGGATTATAAGTTACGTTTTCATGGTTTGTATTCGTGCTGAAAATCATAATAAAAATGACCTTTTATTCCGATTATTGTTAAGCTCATTTTAGAATATTTTTAGCATTTATTTGACAGCCTCCTTCAAAATCTTTAATACGTGGGAACACATAAAATAATAATAAAAAAGAAAGAAAGAAGTAAATATTTAATATGCGGAACACATAAAATAGCAATAAATTGCTATTATATTTTATTATTGACTCTCCCTCCATATATATACATCAACACACCAAATTAAGGAGACCAAGAAATAAAATTTAGCCATGCCAAAATAACCACCATGTTAATTATGTCATACAAAGTACATGCATATTATAATTAGAAGAAAGTTGACTTGGTGCTAGAATGCAAATTCACTATAGGCAATTTAAGGATTTGACGGTTAAGAGCAGTAAACTCAGTTAGTTAACATTTTTGTTGTGACTGATAGCCAATCCTCTATCACATGGGAAGTCCATCACCGGCAACTTTGGCATCATAGTTAGCAGTTGAGATCCTCTGTCAATTCAGCAAGGGCACTCTTAAAAGACATACCCGCACCATCATAGTCAAAATGTGACATGTGTAAGTGCTGACAATTGCTTTGCCCTGTGCCATCCTTTAAGAAAATTTTTTGTGCCTTCAACGGCTTCGGTTATAGGACAATTCTAGACATCCTTGGAGAGTTGAGAAACAAGACTTGGCGTAGGGAGATTTCAATAAATTCGATCCGAGGATGTGTTCGCACGCGACACTCTGTCCGTCGCACCTTTGCAAATTGGTAACAACTAGTCCTCCTCCATGACCTTTGGCATTTGCGGATTGAGAATAAGGATTAAACCAAGGAACAGGAACATATTGTTGAAGAATCATTTTCTTTTCTTTTGTAAGGGTTCCTTGGTTTTGAGGAGAGTGTGTTCCTACTTTCTTCTCATAGGTTTATGTGTCTTTTATCAGTAACTCAAATTATCTAATTTTTTTGGGTAATCAACTTGTTTTTAGGAATGTATAGCTATTGTTTATGCATAGGATATGGTGATCCTATTTTTTCTGTTTTTTTGTTAAACTTAGATGGACTTTCAATGTAACAAACTCATACACTACATCTCTTTTCTATTTTTTAGCTTTGGATTTATCTTCAATTAAAATTACCAACTACCCGCTAACAAACTACAATTGTAATTTTTTTGTTGTTGGCATCGCTATGGGGAACAATTATCACTTATTATGTTGATAAATGATTCAAAAATTTAAATATCACATTATTGACTATTTTGACTAAACATTTTATCTCCAACAATGTACCGTCACCGTATTAACCTCATATTTTATTATAAAATAAAAACAATTTATGTAATTTGGATTATTTAATTTCAAAATAAATTAATGTTTTTGTCCATTTCGAATTTCCAATTAATATTGTTTAGCTACCTTTTCACATTTATTCCACTAAATACATACCAGTATAATGTTGGGGTCTTTGTAATGCAAATCAATTTAATGTGTCATTTAATTTGAATCAAGTTATATTCTTAATTTCTCCATATTTCATTCTTCTACTTTCATAACATAATGAGTTATTGCCCATATTTTTTATTTCTATATTCTTTCTTTGAGTTCTTGCAAAACAATTTGCTTCCTTATAATAATATTCATCGAGAACATCAAGAGAAAAATCATCAATTGGCTGCACCAATGATACAATTAGATATAAAGATTATCTTTGTGATTATTCAGACTACGTTAACTTTTTAGTGTGCGGGAAGATGCATGGAAATTGGGCAACTTATTTTAAAAAACTTGCATTTAGTGTTTTTTTTTCTTAGGACTTATTTTACTTCAATATCTATTGATATTTTTTTTGGACCATAAGATATGACTAGAATTTTAAGAATCATAATGTTGAAGTAAAAAAAAAATGTACAATTTCATAATTTAGTTGTATAAGACTCCGCAATTTTACACTGTGTCGATGATAGTCTGTTTTAGTTGTGTCTAATAATTTATAGGGCAAATAACTGGTATGTGGTTTTGTTTAATGTTTTATGGCCGTGGACAAAGTTCGGTTTTCCAAACTATAAACCCGGATTTGAAAATTGAATTATCAAATAGTTTCAGTTTAAAATTAAACACGAGAACCGTTTGTTTTTCAATTTTAAAATACTCGCCACAACCAAACTGTTTTATTAATACTGGTGAAAGCCGATTTTTCATTACTTTGAATCGAACTGAACCAGTTTAACTTAGTTTTTTTTTATATAAGCAAATTTACATAATTACTCTATTACTTCCTAAAAAAAAATTCATTCACAATTTTTGAAATAAAAACTCGGTTATTGTTCAGTTTTTTCGAACAGAAACCGGTATCGATTCGTTTTTTTTCAAATTAAAAATCGATTCGGTTTCAGTTCTAGTTTAAAAAATCAGTTTGAAAACAATTTGATTTTCATTTTTTATAAATCATTTCCGTTCAAAAAATAGTTTGGTTCAATCTAAGTGTTTGGTTCGAGTCTTTGATTTTTTTTTAACACCCCTAGTAATTTTTAGCTCTAACATTAAGATAAAATATAAACACATTTAAAAAAAATGAAATGGGAAACATTTTTACAAAGTAATGGGCTACTTAATGGTAATCTCATTCTTACTTGTGAAGGCTCGTCGGATTTTGTTACCAAGTTATCTTAATTTATAAGTTGGTTCTTCTTGCATACAATTTGTTGCTTTGAACAAACTGATTTATGTACACCTTTAGTAAATGCATCTAATAAATAATAATAATTGTAAAAGTCATTATATTTATGGACAGTTTTTTTTAAAATAGTGCTTATAATTAAACAGATGGAGTAATTTAACGGCTATATAATAAATGATTTAATGATTTTTGTTTTCTATAAAGCATTTTAATTGTTGTCTAAAAAGACTTTCGATCACAAAGAGTCTGAAAAAACTAAATCAAGTTTTTGTGAAGCAAATATGGATGAAAAATGGTTCACTTTGAGCAATTCTATGAAGGTTACTTTAGTAATGAAGTTTAAGATCGGCTTTGACAATTGCAATGACTCCCATTACAAAGAGATATCAAATGTAATGATTGGAAAAATAACAAAAAAAACATCAAATACCATTCAGACCAAGAAACTCGGTTTATTAGCTTTAATGATGGACTTTACTATGCAAAATGAACAGCTTATGTACAGTTTCATTGCTCCGAGAAAAGGAAAGCAACAAATCCAACACAAAATGAATCATATAAATCCTAGTTCTGCAATATGACCATTATCCATCCAGACTGCAGATAGCAAAGATGCGAGACCGTAACTATAAATATCCATTTTATGATAAATTCAAAATTACGCATGCAATCCTTTCTGTTTAACCATTTCCTCAGATCGGTCATCTTTAAGTTTTTTTTGGATTAGTTTTTTATGTTATATTCAGTTTGCATCATTAGCTTTTTAAACTATATTAAATTACGCATGCGGTCCTTTATATTTGATATTTTCTCAAATTATTGTTATAAAAGGTTAATATCTAATCCAAATTCCAGTGAGTTGAATGTCCAAACTACTTTGCAAGTGTAGGAAGTTAATTGCAAAATGAAATATAACTTACAGGACCAATTCGAGAAGAAAAAAAATTAAAGGACAAATTCTGGAAGAAAAAAAGCTTAAAGGGCCAATTAAAAAAAAATAAGTAAAAATAAAAGAACCACAAACATAACTTTGCCAAAAATAAAATAAATACTAAGTCACTAAAAAATCAACAAAACTGTTATCACACTAATAGCAAGGATAATCCACTTTTTACTGTGCCTAAAACCCAATATATGTAGGGAAGGTATTTCAGTATCATAACTAGTTATTTACACAAAGAATAAAGGCAAGTAAAGATAAGATCCACATATTGGACAGTTAAAAAATGGGGAAAACAGAACCAAGTCATTACTTGGTCTCTTAAACAACTACAAACACACATTTATACGCTATTACCACAAAAGGTAAGCTAAGATTTTATACCAATAGTTCAACTCCTATTCAAAATCTGATCAAGGAGCCTTTTCTTTTCCATCATTAGTATCCAAGTAATCCCAAATCGATTATGTTTGACGTCGTTAAAATATCATAAGGACAAACCATACCCGTCATTGGCGCATTTCCTTTGACGTGACATAACTCCTGCTTTCGGTGACATTTGAATTGGCAAAGACATCCTGTGCAATTTCCCAGTTTCCACTCCTATCCCAACTCGAGTGCCTAGCGTTGGATTGTATTGTGGTAGCGCGATGATCTGATGACAAAATTGAATCAGGTTCAGTTGTATTATGTGGTGCACCATTGCTCCCTCTGCTGCGCAATCTCCTCGTCCAAAGTCTTCAATGTTCTTACGTTGTGATATTCTCAATAGATCTCACCGATATCTAGATCAGCTTCACCTAGGACGGCGATCTCCACCTAAGTCATCTGGTTCACGCCCCGGGCAAAAGACTGAGCCAATGGCTGTACCTCTCGTGAACAAAACCCTGAAATGTGTTCCTCGAGGATTTATGTTCTTTGCAACAACACTTCTCATAAAATTATTAACAACCCTGATTAAAACATTGCCTGCCATCAGCTCTGTACCGGAAGTTTTCATAGGTAGTTGCAAACAACGGGAACTAATGTAGGTGATGACGATATTCATGTTACCATGAACTTCTGGAAATCAATCCAAAGAACCAAAAATTGTACTAGTTAACTAATGTGGTTGGATGGAATCCATGAAAATCCCCTTCCCGAATTTTCCTTATTTACATAGTTACAAAGCTACTCTGAAAGTATACCGGTCAATGAGATATAAAAAATGATATAGAAATTAGAACAAGACGAATGTAAAGAAATTGACTGACCTGGTTTGTGCTTATAAGGTACAAATGAAAACGGTTAGTCCACCCACAAACCACAGAGAGATTAACAAATAAGCCATTAGTATCACAGACGCAGGGGAGTCTTTAATCGCCTTCCACACTGTGCCGATTAATCATTCATTTATCTCATCAGAACCTTGATGTAAAATGCTGGAGGAAAACAACATAGCACTGCACAGAATAGTTGCAGAAGAAACAGCAACAGAAAGAAGTACACGGTAGTTCCTCTGCACATTGAAAGCCCAAAAACAAATTAGAACAAAGCAAACGAGTAAACAACCGATAAGAACATCAATGAAGAAATATTGACGTGTCAACTTTGTAGACTATCATACCAGGCGATAGTCATTGCTTCTTGACCCAAGGACCAATGAATGATCAAAAACCGCTCATAACACAGTGTTTGCAGATGGAAGCTAATGCGAGCAACGAGTGAGTGTACGATACAGCATACAAGTTTCACAATATTTCACCCTTACAGGAAGGCCATTGACCATTACTTCTTTTGTTCGAGGAAACTGAAGGGTCGGGGTTTGTTGTCCAGCTCCCCCAGAAGACTCATAACGAAACTCTTCTTCTGGTGGATGCGAATTCCTCGGAATGATGCCCGGATCACGTGCAGAAGTAAGACAGAGGAGCACCAGGACCTAGAAATATATACTTTGGGATTATACTGTGTCTATTGAAGACCAATAACGGAACATTGAAGAAAATCAATAACAAAAACAGTTCTCAACCTAACTTTAGTAAGTTCAAACAAAATTTGCCAAATAAATGGATAAAAACATGAAATAATGAAAGAAACAATTGACAGAACTTACAATGATAGTAAAGAGAATCGCCACTACTAAAATAGCATATCCTGAATAATATGAAGAAAATTCATGCCGAAGGTGCCTTGCTACAAATACACAAAAGATGATAACTGGAACAATAATCAGCGACAAAGTAATAAGCAGGGACCTTGCATCAGGCCCAAATACCAACCTCCCTCCAAATATGAATTTCTGTAAAAGATTTAGGAGAAAAGTATGAGCTAAGATAAGAGATAACAATTAGCAAAAAGTCAAAAACACTTCTGAAATTAGCCAACAGAATAAAGCATTAACAGATTGCTACATCATTCAAAAAACACAGTATCAGAGATTGAAAATAAAGCTGA
>PGWS01020742.1:0-22789 GCA_002896235.1 Cicer reticulatum
ATAGTGGACAAAAATATAAACATAAAAAATAAAATAGAAAGAACTTTGCAGTATTACACAGATTCAAATATGTTGTATGGTCGCATTTTTTATTTAAATAGTTCCATATTAGAAGTTAATTTAGCTAAAGAAAAAGGAAATGTTTTAACAATGGAATAATAAAGAAAGTATATATTATAGCTTACATGCATCCATTTGAGTCGAAGTACTATATCACGTATTGTCTTAGTTGGTATCTTCTTCGCTATCTTTGCATACAATGTTGTGCCACAATACGATGATGCAAACCTTCAACCATAAATAAATGACTTAATTATTTTTTGGTAATTAATTTTTATCATTCCTTATCTTTTACTATAATATTAAACTTGGTTATATAATTATTACTCAAAAGTATAATATAATTACTTGAATTAACAAAAATAAAAAAGAAGTTGGTAAAGAAGAAGAACTAACTTAACGAGTGCTTTTTGAAGAGCGAGTTGTTCTTGAACAGTCCAATCCAAGATATTCCAGGATTATGATTCAATCCAACACGTTAGCGTAGTAGTCACGGTGTGTGTGCGTGGGCGACCTGCGACACTTCTTGGGAGCTTCAACGCCGTTGTGAGGTAGTGGACGGTTCTCCTTTTGAACGGAATCGGCACTTGTTGTTGTGAGGTGGTGATGAGGCCTCCTGATCTGCTTCTTCAGAATTCATCATGGCCGGTCGGTTGAATCAAAATTCAAGAGAGAATAAGTGAGAGAGTGAGTGAGTGAATGATTTTGTTTTTTAGAACACAAACTGGTTTAATTAAGTAATAGGAACTAACTACGGTCAATCAAATGTATGTCGTTGTGTATGTATTTTGGCAGATTTGGACGCTTACACGGAAACCCCGCGAGCAGTATTAAGAATAATCCGCGAGCTACACACGGGTCCAGATGTTAATTGGCTTTGGAATTAATACCTATACCACGGAAATGTCTGTAAGTAATGTATTACTCTCGTGGGTAATTACCCGTAACCTTCCGTGGGTCCTAATGTTAATAAAAATTACGGAGAGAGAGATAGCAAGTGAGAGAGAGAACGAAAACGAACTTGAGACGAAGTTGCCACGTCGAAATCGAGTCGGGAAGGTTCAATCTGTGGCATGGTTGAAGAAGGTTTGTTAGTTTGTAGAGAGAATGGTTGAAGGGGATATTTTGGAGGACTGTTGAGTGTTTGAGTCACAAAATCTGTTTTCCTTTCCTTTTTTTTCTCTCAACATGTAAAGGTGGTTATGTCCAAAAAAACAAAAAAAACAAATAGAAATAACTCTAGGAAAATACGTTTTACATCATTAATTAAACATAATTTTTAGATTGTTAAATAATTGACTTTAATTTTAGTCACTTTTTAATGTTTATAAAATGAGTGGTTGTTAAATGTTGGTCTACATTGCGGTAACGTTTTTGGCTTACTAATCAATAAATATTTTATTTGTATATATTTAATATGATATTAGTAACTTTAAATTAAAATAAGCTATATTATATTAAACTATTAAATATACATTCTAATTTTCTTTTTATCATTTTCATGTAATTTCAGTTTAATATTACAATTGGAGTAAATAAATAAATATATATATATACAATCCAAGGAAAAATATTATGAATAAATAAATACAAAAAAGATGTACAAAAATTACATAATACACGATAGTAAAATATATGAGATAACATTAAAAATAGTAGAAAATCCCGTTGACGTAGATATTAAATACTATACATTATTTACTGAACTTCTTCAAACTCCATGTAATTTTCTGTAACAAAGATTTGAAGACTTGTTCACCTTAAAAATTATATTTTTTTCAAACGATTATGCAAGTTTAATGAACTTTATTCCTAATTGACTTGTGGGTTCTTTAACAATTTCCAAAATGTTTTAAGGTCAAAACATGAGTATTTTGAAATATATTGACCCAAATAAACGAAAATGAAAGCTACAGTAAATATAAACTTGAAAGTAAATAGGTTTTGATTGTAATATGTGTGTTGACTCTTGAATGATAATTATAATTGGTAAAAATAGAATGAATTTTAAAGCTTAAATCTTATTAGCCATGATAATGGTCAACTAGAGATTGCATCATGACTACCAAGAATTTACAAGATTTGGTCCGTCATGCGATTTCGTCTTATCTCATAAATAATAGAACGAGCGGTAAAAAAAAAATTAAGGATTGAGTACGAGTTACCCATTGGATTAACCATCTTGTCTCAAATTAATTTAAAGACAAATGATTTTTTTTATTATCATTTTAGATTATTGTTGATTCACCCTTTTTAATAAAATTAATCACTAGTAATTTATAATTTTGTAAAACAATATTATGATTTACTACTCAAATTGACAAGTGTGATCCATATGTGACTTATTATGAGTTTATTTATGTTTAATTGTTTTTTTTTTTAACTAAAAATTTAACGATTACTAGTTACCGTCTCATATTGAGACTAATCCAATTTTGTCTTTATTTCGTTTCGTCTTTAGTAAATCACAACTCATTCTTTAAATTTGATCGGTTAAAAGAGACTAAGTTTGAATTTAAATTTGATCCGATCATATTGAGTTGGAATAAGAGACATACCAAATTCGACCTAACTGTCCTTTGTTCATCCCACTGACTATCGTATTCGATATTACTTATACATTTGTGATTCAAAATTCTTGGTATATGTACATCTTGAGATCCGCAATATTTCTGTATTGTAAAATATTTCGGATTTAATTCATCAAAAGTGAATAATGTTTCAAATGACATTTTTCAAAATGATCCTTACACTACATTCACATGTCTCTTCACACTATATGCATTAAATGCTCATAAAATTAACTGTCCTTATAAAATTTTTATATATTTTTGGTAAACAAACATTAAAACATTCTATATCTATGTAAAGACAACTTTGAAAGGAAATCAACGACAGAGCCAATAACACTATATTGGTAAAATTCTGTGTCAACTGTTAAAGATTTATTATGAATTTATCACAACGTTCTTTGATTACAAACTAATAAACAAAATTTCACGCAAATTTATCTAAACGATTGCTATGAAAGCATATCATTACATACAAAGGTGGAGCTTGGTAAGGACGGGGGACGCGGTCACCCAAAAAAAAAAGGTAAAATGACTAAAATACCCTCATTACAATTAAGAAATTATAATTATACCTTAAACTTAAATCTCTCTTCCTCTCTCTTCCAAATTTAGTCTTCATCTATCTCCCTCATGCGAACACGATTTTGAATGCAAACACGATTCTAAAGGCCCTCATTCTAAACGCAAACACGATTCACGATTTTGCCTATACTTCGCAATCGTGTCTTGCTCCTCCTTCGCTTTGCGTCTCGCCTCCGGCTCTGCCTCTGCTCGCTGCCTCGGCCTCGCCCAGTCCTCCGCCTTGGTTGACCGTTCGTCAAAACTCAAAAGGTTTGGATTTCAATTCGTATTATCATCAGAATTGATGTTTGGAGTTTTGTTTGTTTCAAATTAGATGTTAGTGTTTTTTGTCTATATAAAGTGTTTAAGTTTTTTTTTTTTGTGCATTATAAGGTGTTTGACTTTTTTTTTTCATTTAAGGTTCACTGAAAATATGTTTTATGTTTTCAAATTCGGTTGATTTAGAGAAGTTTCGAGAGATAAAGAATAGTAAAAGAATTGATTCTTTTTTCAAGAGAAAATTTGTGGAATGAAAGATATGAAAAATTATAACTTCTACATCCGAAACTAATAGTAGAATCCAACGATTGAAGAACAATGGAGATCATCTTTCCAAGTTCTTAGTGTTTTCGAAGTGACTTGAGAATGTTAGAACGACCCCGAAGTAAGCGCAATTCAAATTTGACAATACCACCAAATAAATGATGCAATACGAGAGCTTATCAAAAATTGGTCCTTATCAAATAAAATTAGATGAACATCCTTTATAGGAACGGTTCATCCAGACGGGTTACAATATGTGGTTAACATATTTTTCATGGCTAATAGAATATCACATTCTAAAGATGCTTCAAATTGTTGTCATGCTATCTATTTAGCAAAAGGCCAGTGGACGTCGGGATTAGATTCTTCATTGTTACGGGTTTTAGAAATTGGAAGAAATTAAAAATGGAAAATTTTGCGTCTTTCTCAAACACATAGAGATGAATCCTTGCTCACCACACAACAGTGCAATGAAAGCTTGTCTAAACTTGTTGAATCAAGATGAACATATTATGAATACTTTTCAAGTGCAAAGCTTAGGACAACTTACAATGATGAAGTTGTGAAAGTTGTGTTGGAAAATGCTTCATATAATTCTAAGTATACTTCACATCAAATTCAAAAAGAGCTTTTGCATATTCTTTCTAGTACGGTGAGAAAACATATATGTGAAGAAATTGGTGATTCCAAATTTTGCATCGTTGTAGATGAAGTTCGTGATGAATCAAAAAGAGAACAAATGTCTCTTGTGTTAAGTTTGTTGACAAGTTGGTTTATACAAGAGTGATTTTTTTTGTGGCACATGTTAAAGACACTACAACTTTAACTCTGAAAGATTAAGTATGTGATCTACTTTCTCGACACAATCTTGATGTTTCTAACATGCGTGGTCAAGGGTATGATGATGCTAGTAATATGAGAGGAGAATGGAACGATTTACAAGCACTATTTATGAAAGATTGTCCTTATGCATACTATGTCCATTGTTTTGCTCATCGATTGCAACTTGCCTTGGTTACTGTATCAAGAGAAGTTGTTCCAATGCATTAATTTTTTGAGAAGCTAACTTTTGTTGTTAATGTTGTTTGTTCTTCTACTAAGCGTCATGATGAGTTACAAGCTGCTCAATTAGAAGAAATTGCACATCTGCTAGAAATTGATGAGATTGTAATTGGTAAAGGTATAAATCAAATTGGTACTTTGAAACGAGCTGGCGACACTCGTTGGGGATCACATTTCTCTTCTATTTGTAGCTTGATAAATATGTATGAGGCAACCTGTACTGTTTTAAAAAAAAAAATATAAATGAAAGAGCAAATTATTCTACATGTGGGGATGGTGATAGTGCCTATAATTATTTGACGGCGTTTGATTTTTTATTTATCTTGCATTTGATGAAAGAAATTATGAGGATCACTGATATACTTTGTCAAGCCTTACAACAACAATTTCATGATATAGTTAATGTCATGTGTTTGGTTGGAACAACAAAGTATCTTATTCAAGAATTGAGAGAAGATGGTTGGGATGCATTGTTTACTGAAGTGAAGATTTTTTGTGAAAAACATGATATTGAGATTCCTAATCTCAATGATGTTCATTCAACAACAAGATTTGGACGCTCTCGTCTTCAACAAGGTCAGATTACAATAGAGCATCATTTTATAGTTGAAATATTTGTTTACTATCATTGATCAACAATTACAAGAGTTGAATAACAGATTTAGTGAGCAAGCAATGGATTTGTTAACTCTAAGTTGTGCTTTGACTCCTAAGGATAATTATAAAGCTTTTAACATTGAAAAAATTTGCACTCTAGTTGAAAAATATTACCCTGTGGATTTCAATATGGAAGAGAAGATTAATTTGAAATTTCAACTCCAACATTTCTTGGTTGATGCTCGTCAAAATTTAAATTTGAAGAATTTATCAACTATCTAAGAATTGTGCTCATGTTTGGTTGCAATTGAATAGGCGCAAAATTTCTACTTGATTGATAGACTACTTTGTCTTATCACGACTCTTCTGGTTTCTACTGCCACAACAAAAAGATCTTTTTCAACAATGAAAATTATTAAATCTAAGTTAAGAAACAAGATGGAAGCTGACTTTTTGACAGATATCATGACGATTTATATTCAAAGAAAAATTGTTGTGAGTATCATTTCTGAGTCTATTATTGATGATTTTAAGTTAATTAAAGAGCGTTGACTTTCAGGTATTCGTAAGTCATGTAGTTAAATTATTTGATATTTCACTTTGTGTTTATTACAACTTAATTTTTTGCTATATAATATTAATTTATATATTTAATTTATACATATATATTTTATGTTGGTCATCCCAAACAGCTTACCTCATCTATAATGAGTGCATTTGTTATAGATTTTTTTGTGTAAAAAAAAATGTATTTTTTAGTCAAAAATGATGTTGCAAGGTTTAAATAGTTTTGTTTTTTTATTTTTTAAATTATTTTTTGGCTAAAAAATGAAAAACTAAAAATAGCACCATGTTACGTTACAAAAACAATTTTAAAACACTGAACATAACATTTGTCATTACTCTTACCCTACTTTTATTGAACATCTCAAATTGTCTTCAGCAATTTTTTATTAGGGTTTTTTCTTTTGACGTATTCTTCTTCTCCTTCCATGAATATATGTTTTTTTCTCCTTTTCGATCTCTCTAGTTGTACTACTTAACTACCTGATTATATTATCAACTAGAAATAACAACTAAAAAAATATAAAACAAGGTATACTCAAACGGATTTTCAATGATGATGATAATAATAATATAGTTAGTGGGTAAATATTTTAACATCACTATTAGAAACAAAACTATGTTTTTAATCACAAATTAAACATAATTGTTAGACTGTTAAATAATTGACTTTAATTTTACTTACTTTTTAATGTTTTTAAAAATGAGCGGTTGTTAAATGTTTATGTTGTACATTGTGGTAATTTTTTTGGCTTATTAATCGATAAATATTTTATTTTATATATTTAATACGATATTAGTAACTTTAAATTTAAGTAAGCTATATTACAAAAACTTAGTGTTTATAACTTAATTATAGATTATTATTAATGTTTATAATTTTGTATAAATATTACAAAGGTTAATGGACACCAGAAGCAATAAACTGGAAGATGACATCAGTCCTGTGAACCAAATAGTCCTAATCGAATATTTTATTTACTTTTTTCTAATTCCAGAAAAAAATTACCACTAAGTTTTCCATATCCGCTCGAAGGTCCATCTTTTACCAAAGCCTTAGGTTGACTTTGATTTGTGTCTGTTCTATGGAAAGATTTCAAATCAATGAGTAGTTCCCCAGAAAATTCAAGCTGTTCATTTTCAACAATTGCAGGTGTAGAGGAATTCTGATGAGGTAGTGAGGGGAGCGACTTCCCAGAGTTAGCATTGTCATCTACCTTTGGTATCCACCTGTGCAATTGATGAAAAACCCTACATTTGTGGGGAGAAAATGTTGTAACGCCAGAACTAAAGAAGCATCTTTTAATGATTAAAAACTACGCATCTAAATTTGTAAATTTGGCAAACTGTATTAATATCATTAAATATTTATCATACTATATTATTAAATGGCCTCTTGGCAAAAATGTAATGTTCTTCTTGCAAGGATATATAACAAGAAATCAAACACAACGAAATTCTTGCAAGTTTGATCACGAATTTACAGAATAATCTTAGACTAAAAAATGAATGACAATCAGTCATAATATAACAAACAACAAAAATCAACTCTATGTATTAGGAATAAAACTGTATTGTCTTTTAGTATTGCTTCGGTAGTGTGGCATTGGGCCAGCTGTCCTTAGCCCAATCCACAGTATCTTCCAAAGACTTTGTGTTAGAGTCAATTGCAGTTTGTTAAAAACTATATATTCTGCTTTGACTCTAACTAACACTATCATGAATGCTCTCTCAGTTTCTATACTTGTAATACTAAGATCTTCTAAAAAATCGAGAATTTTTGTTTAGAAGTTACCTGTTTAAGCCAAAATCCTTCAGATTCTTTGTCTCCCCACAGAAAATAGAGCGAATGCCAACATTTTGAAGTCTCTTTCGTAGCTCTAGAAACAATACATGACCAAAGCCCTGCAGCATATTAATTAAGAATTAACTAAGAAACCTTATTTGAAGGAGTAAATTACAGTTATTTATGGAGAGCACCTAAAGATACATGCAAAAAGACAACAGATGACATGAGTAGGAGGAACATTCAGAAAAGACTTACAATTTCATATACATAGCTGCAGCTCAAAGTAATTGAAATGCACATAAGACTTCTTTAAGAAACATAATCTTGGAGTTGACGCGAAAAATTCAAGTAACTCACAAAACATTGGAGCGCTTGGAAACAAGACCACCAAGTAAGTTTTCACTATACTCGCTTGCACTAACACTGTTTACTGAGAATTCTTATCATGAAGGTATCTAATTAACTTCATTATAAGCTAGAAAATAAGCAAATTACAATTAGAACTAAACAGTTTTGTTGAATACCAGCACTATTATAGTGTAGCGGAATTTAAACAAGACGCTATTGTTCTGCGATATGCTGTTTAGTAGAAAATATTGTCAAATAGCGGCTATAGCACTGTTATAATGGAATTTGAACAAATCCTTATTCTCTGCGATCAGCAATTGATAACACCGGAACTAAAGCAGAAGCTTTATATAAAATCTTGTAAACAAAATCAAAAGAAGGTTACACTGACTAACCATTGCAAGTTTATTTCTTGAAACTAACTCCAGGTATGACATTTTCAACTAAACTCATCAAAAGGAATACCATTTGCAAATTCTTCAATCGGAGGAAGTTTACCAACTTAGAAAATCTCCACTCTTCTCTAACACTTCATGCTCATTAAAATATAAACTTCCACATACACATAAAAGGATGCTTATAATAAAGGCATTCTATATAAACGAGAGCTACATGAATAACAACAGTGCTGAACTTCAGTAATCACTATACAGACATATAAAAAAATAAAGCAACAAAAAGAGAGATAAGTATTGATAGTTCCATGCTACCCAATTATAGAATAATCAAATGCATCAGAATCAACACAAGTCATTCAATTCTCAGCTTTAACATCAACACAAGTCATTCAATTCTCAACTTTAACCCTTACATAGATCGTAGATGCAATAAAGCCAAGATTTGTGTTGATGAAAAACTACAAAAAAAACAAACTATGGGAACAAAAATAGTTCCTTCTTTTATTGTTTGACTGGTTATATTTTTTTTTTAAAGAAATGGACCAAATAAGTAACACTTACAGTAGCGAAACCAGACCGGCTCTCTCCGAAAGTTTCGCCTCATCAGGGAAATTCTGATCCTACTCCTCCAAAAACATGCTCTCACGCAAATTACTCCCCAAACAGAAAATGCTAAGTTGGACTAAAAGCAAATTCTCTGAAAATTATGTGAATACCACAGAAATGAAAACAAAAATCATACACCTACCTAATAAAAATCAAGAAACTGAAACAACCTTTAAAGCACCAAAATTTGCTTTGGAGATCTAATTCTTTGCATGCAGTTGTTCAAACTATCTCCATAACTCATCTGGATTCTTATTAACATCAATTAAACTAAACCCAACAATTAAATTCAATAAAAAAAAGAGCATAATTTGGGATTTTGTCTATCTTAGGGTTTTACAAAACCAAATGGATAACTGAATCCAAAACACTTTAATGACAATCAAACATACTGTAAACGTAATTTGATTATCAGAGTTGAAATTTAAACAAGCCGTGCAATTAAGGTTTGAACAACCAAAAACCAAATTTGAAAATACGATACCAACCTATATGACGGTCGTGTGTTTTGACGACGACGTTCTGGACACGGAAGCGACCCAGTTGAAAGAAGCGGTCCAGAGAGAGGGTTTAGGGTTACGTTTCTTCACCGGAAAACGAACGGAATCAAAAAGACAACGCAAAAAAAAGATTGAAATCTGTCAGACAACCGTGCGACCATCCCAGATCACAAGTGAAGCTGAGAACGATCCTCTACAGCCAACTGCAATGGTCACCAAAAGCTCCCATAACAGAACCGTTAATCACGCTCTGATCGACGGTCATGATTCATCCACCAGATTTAGGTTCCTGTCTCCTTAGAATATAAGGACACAGTAGTACGATCCTATAGAACAGATCCTGTTCAAGTAAGGTCGTGACTGTTGTTCCTTGCAACGGGTTATATAAATACTTGAGTTTTGCTATGCGTTAACGATGTGGGACTAGCACTGTGATGTGGGCTGGGTCTGGGCCTAACATTAATTTTCTTCATAAGTGTTGATATTTTCAACTACTTCCATAATTGTACAGAGAAGAAAGTGTTATGAATTTTGATTCTTCCTATCTAAATGGAAGTGTCTTACGATCCTCAGAGAGGAGAACTTATTGCGCCAGAGCTCCTCAATGCAATCGAGCAATCTCTCTCTCCCGACTACGCTTCTTCGCGGTGGTGCTTGGATGAGCTACTCGTCATCCTCCGATCTCGGTCCCAATTCGGTCGCCATGTTTTCCCGTCTTCTACGATGTAGACCCCACCGATGTGAGGCACCAGCGAGGATCTTTCGCACATGCTTTTGTTAAGCATGGAGAAAGGTTTGGAGATGATAGTAAAAAAGTTCGGAAGTGGAAAGAGGCCTTGACGGAGGTTGCAGAGCTTTCTGGCTGGAGCTCCAAGGGTCGGTAGTTCATGTTGGATCATCACATTAATAACTTACTTAATGGCTTATTGATAGGTATTTTATTTAGGTAATTAATTACACTTTTGGTTAGTTATTTTTATGTTGCTTATTTAATTTACTATTTTTTTTTTCATTTAAATAAAAAATTATAATATTTATATCATAAACATTTTTCATAAGATATTTTTGTAACAAAGTAAAATTGATCTGTCGGACAAATTATTTTTATTGAAGCAGTAAGTTATTATGTAAACAAGTTGATAATAATTTATGGAAATGTCATAGCTTTTTCCTCTATCAAATTTTCTTACAAGTGTTTATGCAAGTTGATATGCTATATAATAAAGATATAGAATGAAACCATAATCAAATAGGTACTTGCTCATGGATCCTGATAATTTTATTTCTTGATTATTCATGTTAAATATTAGTTAACTCATTTCAAATTTATTCGTTATAGGCGTGAAACATAACTCATTGAAGAAATTGTTGCAGAAGTATGGAAAATGTTACAATCTAAATTGCCACATTATGATGATGAAATGGTTGGAATTGATTCAAGGATGAGCAGCGTGTGTTCACTTTTAAGGACATAGTCAGAGGAAATTCGCTTTGTGTGGATATGGGCCATGAGTGGCATATGAAAGACAACTCTAACCAAACTAGTGTACAAGAAATTCCATAACCAATTTGATTTAGTTGTTTTCTTGAGAACGTTAGAGAGGTTTCTAGTGAAAGAGATGGTATGCTTTGTTTACAAGAGAAAATTGTTTTCTCATCTAAATATAAACAGCATGCGAATTGAAAGTTTGGACCAAGGAAGAGTGACAATACATAATCTTTTATTCAATAAAAGGGTTCTCCTTGTCCTTGATGATCTACGTTCTGATATCCAACTGCATAATTTAGCTGGAAAGCAAGAATGATTTGGTCCAACGAGCAGGGTAATAATAACTACTAGAGACAAGCATCTCCTAGTATCACTAGGTGTCTGTGAAAGTTATGATGCTCTAATCCTAAACAGCGGTGAATCCCTTAAACTTTTTAGTCAAAAAGCTTTTAGAAGAGGAAAACTTGAAGAAGCTTTCGTAGATTTCTCAAAACGGGTGGTTCAATGTGCTGGAGGTATTCCCTTGGCACTCAAAGTGTTGGGTTCATTCCTCTGTGGAAAAAGGGAATCTATATGGAAGATGCTTTGAAAATGTTGCAGCATGATCTGCAAAATGATATTACATGACACTGAGAATAAGTTATGATGGATTACGGGATATGGAAAAGCGATATTTCTAGATATTGCATGTTTTTTTCAAACGGAGCCCCAACGATCGTGTAACACAAATATTGAAAAATTGTGGTCTTAATCCATTGATTGATATTCACATTCTTGTTGAAAAATCATTAATAACTTATGATGGTTGGCATTTGGTGATGCATGATGATTTGCTTCATGAAATGGGTAAAAATATTGTTCTCCATTAATCTTTTAATGATGCTGGGAAGCGGAATATGTTGTGGTCTCTCAAGGACATTGATCAAGTATTGAGAAATAATAAGATAAGTTTTTTTTAATGAATTTGTACAGAGTTTATACTATCATTATTACTTATGTTGTTTTCATTTTCATATTTTTAAAGGGAACTGAATCCTTTCAAGTTGTAGTTCTAAATCATTGTGAACCATTTGAAGCAAATCCTGAAGTTTTTTGCAAAGATGGGTAATCTTAGATTGCTCGTGATATTAACTAAATTACAACTTCCACTTGGTCTCAAATGTCTCGAGTCATTGTCAGTTGGAGACCAATTGGATGAACTTGTTGACCTGATATGTGTCATAGCAAAATAAAGCAGCTTTGGAGAGGAACAAAGGTAATATTCTTCCATTTAATCTCTAGATCCTATTTAATTTTAAGAATCACATGCACATCTGTGTGTATATACATATATGTATACATAGAACTTCAGTTTTACACCCTTCACGCTATAAATCTGTAATAGACTCTAATACCGTGTTAAAATTTGGGTTTAAGACCTAACTCAATCCCAAAAAGCTAACCCAAGAGGTGAGAATTACTCGAGCCTTATATAAGGACTACTTTAGTCATATCTATAGTAAACGAGAGATATCTACTTTAGTCATATATCTAGTTTCAACTTCATTAGAGAAATTATGATCCAACTCCTTCAAAAGATGTTGGCGCAGATTCTTGTTCAGACAAAAATGCTAAGTTGGACGGACACAACTCTTTAAATTTATGTTAATACTAGATAACGGAACACAAAAGTCACCCACTTATCTAATAAAAGTAAAGAAATATAATCAACCTTTAAAAAGTATAAGTTTTTCCTTTGGTGATCTGATTTTTTACAATACAATTGTTTATAATATCTCCAATAAACTCATTTGGATTTTTTTCCATCATCAATTAAACAAAAGATCATGTTAGGATACTTGTTAAGGAGTTAAAAAGAAAAATAAAAGACAAGTATTGTGTGAAAAAATAAAATAAAAATTTAAATTATAAGAGTTGAATGCCACAACTTTCAAGATTAAATTTCCATTTTTAGTCATAAAAAGTTCTTCAAGAACACTTGTTAGCATTTTCCTTAAATAAAACCCAACAATATGTCAACAATTAAATTCAAATTAAAAAAGTAAACATATTATGTCCTTTAATGAAAAGAATAAAACAAATAAAAATGTGAAAGACTCGCTTTACAATTTTCATAGAACTTGGATGTTGTTTCATGATAAAATAAAATAAAAAATGACCTAGAAGTTGCAAATTTTTGCTAAATTTTACCATGTTATCAAGCTCCACAACAAAACCATTGCTGATGTTAAGTAAAGGTCTAACAAAAAAAGATACATTATTACTCGCAAAAAGATTGAAGAGAGATACATGTGTTGGAGGAGTGACATTTGAATGGTGGCGTTGAAGGTAGAGACATTAAAGTAAAATTATTGGATAAAGTCCAAATTTTTTTGAATGGAGATTCTTACCTGTTTCGACTTTTGCCTTGAATCATCAATTCATGTTTTACAAAAGTTATTGTGTCATTAGTCTGAAGAATCAGTATCCCATTTCAATACCCTATCATCTCTTCCCTTAGCATCACTTTTGATAAATCTATTTACGTTTTTCTATATATTGCTGAAAGTTTATTAAACACATTCAGTCCAAAATGCAGAAATTGAGAATAGTAAAATCAATATGTTAAGTGTAATGCTATCTAGTATGAAGACTACATAGCATTTTTCATTAGAGTGATTCAACATGGAGCTATTGTACAAATGTAAATAAAACACAAAATGTTTTTCTAACATAATTTTTTTCTTTCTGATAATCTAAAACAAATTATTATTATTAGGAGTATTAGTTAAAAATTTGAAATTATTAAGAAACAAAACAATTAGGGCTTATAATTTGGAGATTTTATCTATTTTAAGGTTCGCCAAAAATCAAATGCATAATTGAATTCAAATATCTTTAATCACAATCAAACATACTCCAAATGTAGTTTGATTAACATAATTGAGATTAGAAATTTTAAAACAAGGTATGTAATTAAAAATCAAATGTGAAAATATCAACCTATAATGATGGAGGTCGTGACCATTCCTATTCGCACTCATTATATAAACTTTTTGTTCATGCTATGTTAACGATGTGAGACTGAAAACTATCTAATACTCGCTTACGTTGGATATATAAATAAATATTGCATGGGTGTAATTTTGAAAAAAAATAAATAAATTAAGGTGATATTTATGATGTATCAATTTAACTCGAAAAAATTCAATATTGTATGTGACTTTATAAAAAAGAACAAATGAAATGGAAAAGTTTGTAATAAAATACAAGGATTTTACTCTAAAAAATATGGTTAAAAAAATATGTGATTGTTATATATATATTATTTTGTTCTAAACATTCAATAATTATAAGAATATTAGTTTCCTATAAGAAATAGAATGTATGTGTTTGTTAGCATTGATAATTATATATATATATATAGTACTTTATCTCTGATTTATTCTTCGTCTAACCTATAAGTCTAGTGAATGTCTTTGTTATCATGAACAATTTATATAGATGAATAGATTTTGTTCACATTACCAAAATAAAATCAATTATTTTGTATTGAAAAATATAATATGTATCCGAATACTAATAAGAAAAAAATGTACATTAATTATACTTGGATGTTGTTTCATGATAAAATAAAATAAAAAAGGACCTAGAAGTTGATTTTTTGTCAATTTTACCATGTTATCAAGCTCCACAACAAAACCATTGCTGATGTTAATCTTGAAAGTTTGGATATATAAATAAATATTGCATGGGTGTAATTTGAAAAAAAAAAAAAAAAATTAAAAGGTGATATTTATGATGTATCAATTTAACTAGAAAAATTTCAATATTTGTATATGACTTTATAAAAAAAGAACAAATGAAATGGAAAAGTTTGTAATAAAATACAAGTGATTTTTGCTCTTAAAAATATGGTTAAAAAATATGGTGATTGTTATTATAATTTTTATTTTGTGCTAAAACATTCAATAATTATAGAATATTATTTTCCTATAAGAAATAGAATGTATGTGTTTCTTAGCATTGATATATATATAATATATAAGTACTTTATCTCTGATTTATTCTTCGTCTAACCTATAAGTCTAGTGAATGTCTTTGTTATCATGAACAATTTATATAGATGAACATTTGTTGTACCAAAAAAAAAAATATTTTGTATTGAAAAATAGAATATGTATCCGAATACTATAAGAAAAAAATGCTACACCAATTGTATATTATATTTTGATAATATTTAATTCATAAGAACATTTTTTATTTTTTTTAAACATCTTTTAATGTTATTTTTTTCAAAGGCTTGCTAAATTTAAATGGATTTGTTTATTTCAATAATAATTTATTTATTTTAATTTATAATTCATTGGATTGTTTGTGGGTAAGAATGAGAGTTATATTTTTTATTACTGATTTTTTAATCATAGAGATATAGACAAATATGTATTAAAATGGAGATAAATGAATGAATTATAAAGGTGTCACGTCATATTATTAAATTATGTTATATAATTAATATTACATGCATATAAGGGTGTGATGTGTCAATATAATAATTTGAGAATTTGTGTTAATATATTATATTGATTTGATTAGTTTGTGCAAAATCGAAAATCAATTTATGCTCAATAATGTATTTATTTTTGGATTCCAGAACAAGAAAAATTGGATAAACCTTTGAAAAACTTATATTATTTATTTATTTTGATAAAAAAAAACCATATATTTTTTTTATGTTCAAGTCCCTTATATTAAATATGCTTTAGTTCATCAACACATAAACATGAATGTTAGCATTAATATACGTATTTTAATTAAATCCAATCTGATACCTTTTCTTTGAAGCCATCATTGCTCTTCTATATCTTCTCGTATGGTCTATTGATCTAACCACTCAGTTTCAATAAGATCAAAAATAACATATTAACCGTTTTATGACTATTGAATTCACAGCTTCATTAAAACGTGTCATATGATCTTCTATGATAAGTTCATATCCAATGACATGCATGTTTTCTCAAAGAAAAAATTGAAGCAAATCAGTGACACTAACTGTTTGAGTAACGCTACCCAATTCAAGCAATGATTTAATCATCACCTTCATCAGTCAACTAGATTTTAATCAGTTCAGTTCATAATAATCAAATCAAACACAAAAATCTACGCAAACTAAAAATCCAGATTAAAAGAACAGCTAAATCAGCATAAGCCATGGCAAAATCAGCAAAGTCCATAGCAAAATCAGTGAAATCCATAGAAAACTAATAATATTTGAATGTATAATTGCAAATTGAAGAATTGCTGAATCAGCAAAATAAGCGAAATCCATAGCAAAATCAACAAATCCATAGCAAAATCAGCAAAACCAAACTGCTAAAATAATAGATCTAACTATGTTTACAATAATGATAAATTTGTCTTGGTTTGTTTTATACATATGGTATAAATCAACAGATCCAAATTCTATGATGTAATAAAGGTTAATTGTACCAGCTGAGGTGCTAAGTTCAAACACGAGAAACTAACTTATTCGTTAATTTTCTAACATTTGTTTATACAAAAATAAGAATAAATATTTGTGAGAATCCAAACTATGGCACTACACAATTACTAACACTTCCATCCTCCTAAAATATATATTAACTATTAACCTTAGCCTATCATAAATTAATAATATAATACTTTCTTAGCCTATCATAAATTAATAATGTTAATACTTTCTTAAATTAGGTCTCTCACATAAGAAAAAAGTAAATTGTGTAAGCAAATTCGACATTTGCTATTGCAGGTGAACGAAATAGAAAATGAAATATAATCACAAAAGTTGACATCAAATATTTGACACCGTTTAAAATACATGTCGATTATGTGTGCAGAGCGACTAAGGTGTATAGTAAAAAGGACCGTGGTAGGGGAGAAAGTATTACATTACATTTTCAAAATATATACGGTGTTAGTTGTGAACTTATGTGTCTTTATATCATTTCTCAATAAAAAAAATGAGACAATTAATATTTTATACGGTGACTAGCAAAATAATCGATCATCATTGAACATTTTAAACTACATGGTTAAGATAGCACTTGCCAAGTTAATGGGAACCTTAAAAACATTAAATGAGTAACAATTGAACAAGCTCATGAATTGGTAGTTCAAAATGTTCTGCACAATGATCCTTGTGCACAAACAAGCTCATAAAACATCTCAAGGTAGCCTCTCATTGTATCACAACACTTGTAGACAATGTACTGCTATGCCACAAACTTTCTACCATTAGCACATTTACATAGAAAATAGTATCAATCCAATATCTTGTGCTATTTGTTCCACCAAATTCAAATAAAATGGCAGAGCAGCAATGATCATGCTTTGACCATCATATGATTCAAAAGTCATTTTCTTCAATCTCACTTCCATAAGATATAGAATTATTGTAGATATACACTTGGTGTAGAGCTAGCAGTGCTGCTTGTGGCATGCGGTGAATCAACAAAACTCAATGTCCTGCTCTTTGATGAACTAACTGATCTCACACTGTACATAGTACGAAGCCAAAATGCTTCACATGTGGCCGCATATTACCTGAACGCTTTGCCTTATGTCCTGTAGAATAGAATAATTCTTTCATCACTCTCATAATTTTTTGCATCTTTTTAATTGTCATTCTAATTGATATTTAAGTCAGCAAAAATGATAAATCACATGTTTCATTATTCATAGTGAGCTAGTAGTTACCTCTTGCTAGAATCTCTGTCAATATCTAAAACCATTTGTGAAATTTATTATAACATAAAATATTTTAAATCAAGCACTTCAAAATTTGTTACTTTATTTTTTTTTAGACATATTTCAAAATTGATCAATGTACCTTCTCATCCAAATCAAAATAAAACACAATCAAACAAAATTTGTATCAACGTATCAATAAGGTAATATAAAATGATTTAAATAAACGGGATTGAAACAACAAAAAAACAAAATGGCCGAGAGAAAAATGGCCACATCTGAATTGGTAAAAGAGAAAACGCATCTACAAAAAATGTCACGGCTGAATGCGTGAAGAACAAAACACAATTAATGAATTGATGGAGTGCAATTTCAGATTTTTCAAAAAATGACAAGATTAATTACATCATTTTCTCTCTAGTGCTTGATGAGTTAAGTTCTGTATTTGCAATTATGTGTCATATTTCTCTCTCATATATAGCAAGAGCCAAACGTGACAATCTACTATTTCTAGCTTTTTTTTAGGTAAAAAAATATTTTTTTTAAACAATAACAAATGATTTTTAATTGAAAAAAAATTAAATTTTTATCACAAAATCTGAAATAAAGCATTAATATCTCACAATTATAACTAACTATTTCGCGTGTTTTCTACCAAAAAATTGGAGAAGATAAGACAAATGTCCTAATATATTAATGATGATAATAAATAAAGGATAAGATATGTCAAATGGACTTTAAATGATGATGATAAAATAATATAGTTAGTGAGTGTGTAAATACTTTTTACATCGTTGTGACAAACAAATAGATTTTACATCATCAATTAAATATAATTGTTAGATCCCAAATAATTTACTTTTAATATTACTTTTAATTTTTTTTCTCTTTCATATTAATAATTGAGATGATCCATTTATCAATGCTCCAGAACATCATACAAGTACACACTAATTAATTTCTTCTAAGTAAACGGTTTTCGATTAGTCTCCTCCACTAAGGGTAAAGATGTTTGTAGCATCAAGCGGTTTACGACAGAGTTTAGATCAAAGATGTTGACTTATTTTAGGGTAAAATTTGTAGATAACCAATATTACCATGCAAAGAAAAATACGAACAACAAGGGAAAATGGACTCCAAAGAAAGTAATGTTTTATTTCTCTATTGTATCAAGATTACAGAAAATGTTTGGATCAATGCAAATTGTTGGCAAAATGATATGCATTATAAAAATAGAAGAAGTTCAAATGATCAAATGCAACGTCCTTCAAATGGTCTAGTATGAAAGCAATTTGATCAAACACATCCAGATTTTGCATTAGATCCGTGTAATGTACGATTAGATTATGCTTTGATGGGTTCACAGTATAAATTCAAGTTCCGTTTATACCTTATTCGTGTTGACTTGTTATTGTTATCCATTACAAATTTCTCTCAGATATGTGTACGTCTAAACTTTATATATTTTTAGGTGCTATAATACCAAGACCATCTAATCCTACACTAGGTATTAATATCTATTTACAACCATTGATTGATGATTTAAAGAAGATTGTGGAGTTGTAACATCCTTTTTTAACATTAATAATGGTAGTAATTATTTTATATTTTACTTATTAATATACAATTATAATTTTAAAATAAATAAATAATATAAAGTGATGCATATTTTAGTTCTTTTGGGGTATAAGTAAGGGAATTAGAAGAGTTGAATATAAATAATTTATTTAGTATGAAAGCTCCATAAGACGAAAGCTCAATTGACCAATTGTCAATACCACTTATTTGTTCTCCGTTCCATTTACACGATACACATACACAAAATACACGCATCAAAATGAAACACACACACCACTAAACTAATAGAAAAAGAAAGAAAAAAAAGGAACTTTAGAGGGGAGAAAAAGGCTGAGAGAGAGAGAGAGAAGTAGAGAAGTAGAAAGGAGAAAGAGAAAGGAGAAAGGAGAAAGGAGAAAAAACTTTGGCAAATCAAGAAGAAGAGAAAGGACGATGCACTTTTCTTGCTAGAAGCAAGAAAGAAAGAGTTGGAAGTATCATCATCTTCTCAATTTCTTGAAAGTCAAGAGGTAGGTTATGTTCTCTCTATTTTCTTTACACGCTTATAATTGAGCAGGGATTTGAGTTTAAGAGTTTGAGATGAAGAAAGATAAAAAAAAAATTCTATGTTAGATTTAGGTTTGGAATAGATGATTAAAATAGGTCATACATATGAAGTTCTATGATTGAAATCTAGAATAGATTATAGAAGAATTGAATTTCCTTGATGACATAAAAATATGCTCTCTTGATGTGTTTGAGATTAAAGACCTTTAATTTCATTATTGTGACAAATTATGTAGAATAAATTGACGTTGTGATGTTGTTTTGATGTATTTATTGCTTAATTTGTTCATAATTTGTACCATTTGTGTTTGAAAAAAATTTATTTGGAAATTAGTATGATTGGAACGAGTGTTGTCAGCTTAAAATTCGCAGGACATGTGTGTGATGTTTTAGTCATAACATTTTCTCTGATCTTATTTTCAAATGATTATTCGTTTTCTAGAAACAAGACTCAATTACCTTCACTTTGAGTACAAATTTTGTCTTATTTTATTGAGTATTCATGCTCAAAAATGAGTTACAAGTTAGACCAAAATTATTGTCAGGTTTTTATGACCTTGTGCATTGTTTTGAAATTTCAAAAACTGGGGACTTAATTTGAAAAAAATAATTTTTAATCTATCAACAAGACATCATAAGCTTTCTAAAGAGTATTTGTTTACTCAATTATCATTACTTATAAGATCATGTCAGTTGGAAGCTGCAATTAGACTCAATTTGCATTGTTTAAACATAACTTTAGGGGTTGTTCTGGAAAACATTTATCATAATCATGTTTCCTTGATTTTTATTTTACATTATATAATTAGTATGATATAATTGACTTAATAGTATATGATTTATGTTATATTGCTTAAAATAATAAGAATTGGCAAGGTTGAGTTTGTAGTAGTTTTTAATGTAATCATTTATAGATGAAATGTTATAACTAAGTGAGTCTAATCTTACCAAAATAAAGTTTCTAATAAGAAGAGAACATTAATAAAATTAAATAGTATTTATGAATAGCTTATTAGGTAGAGTTTAAGTCATTTAGATTACTCACGTCTAATGGCTTAAATATTTATAAAGAGTTAAAACTAGAGATAAAATAGGTAACTCGAGAATATTACAAAGGAAGAGAAAACTCATATGATAACTATATCCTCGAATTAGAATGTCAATTGATTTGTTTCATTCCTTGTACCTAGTGAGATGTAATCTCAACCCACATTACGTAATCTATATTAACTACCTCTTTGTCGAATTATGTTCATGCTCGAGTTTATTATAGACAATTAAATTATGGTGTTACAGGAATGGTGTTTTATCATATGATATTGCTCGAAAATAAAATTTTATTATGAGAGATGCATTGATGTAGACCATTAATAATTTCCATGTATCTGAGATGTTGTCTGGATAGGTACACAAGGTAAATAACATGTCCTATTTGTATGAAAGATAGTAAGACATTTACAATGAAGTTCGGTGGGGAGGCATCTTAGTTTGACTCCTATTGTATGTATTACCTTACAATCATCTAATTAGAATAAAGAAAAAACATTTATTAAGAGTATTGCTAAAAGTTGTGGACCTCCCATTCGATTGACATTTGAACAAATTTGTGATCGAGTTAAAGATATACCAAAGGTTAAAGTTATTGTTGGTGTTGTTTCAAAATCTCATAGTTATATTCCTTTTTGGAAAGATAACTTTTTAAGACATAATCTCGATGTTATGCATATTGAAAAAATCAATTTTACTAATATAAGTAACATTGTGATGAATGTTAAAGGAAAGACTAAATACAAAATCAAAGTTCAGAAATACGTAGCTCTTTATTGCAGACAAAATCATTTGTTGTTAGTGGAACAATCGAACAGTAAAACCTTAAACCACCAGCAGATAAGGTTGTAGGTGGATAAAAACAGTAAAGGTGAGATGGTTATTCTTCTAATTTGGCAAAATAAGTTTGAATATAGAAACTAGAAGGATGAATGAAATGAAAATTCATGAAAGTCGTAGATTTATGGGATGTTTACTTCCAATTATATTTAGTTCTTGCCTATACATATAGTACATTCAAATAAGATGTCATACTGACAATATTAGTAAGGTACAGTTTCCAGTTCAAAATTAACGTAATCCAAAGAAAGACATATGTTCCTCTATGTCATCCTAATCTAATCATTCTACAAAAAAAACTATAGTATACAACCTGAGTGATCTCCACGTGTCCCGTGAGATCCTCCTAACATAGCTCCAGTCAAGCATTCCCATCTACATTCCATCCGTGGGACGAACCAGTAGATCGTCCTGGCTCTCATCTGAGGGCAAGCCCAGATTTCCACAATAGTTGTAAAAGGTCACCAACCGAAATTAACAGTTAACACATAAATTTAAGTTTTTATGATGCACAAAATAACCTTTCAACTAAGTATGCCACCTTAAAAGGAATTTTCCATATGCTAAACGCCCATATAATATTTGCAAGTAAAATGAAATCAAATAAGGTTTTCAATCAATCAAGTAACGAGTCAACCCGACCAATCCATTGAAGAGTCAATTTGGGCAATCGATTGTATGACGCAGAATAAAAATTTCTACTGAGCAAATCGATTGGGAAATCGATTTTCGTAAGGTTTTCAGTGAAAAAAACCTGTATTCTGGGTCTGCTCAATCGATGGAAATCGATTCTTAAATACTGAGGCCCATTAATCTTGCCAAATCATTTTATAAATAGTTGAGCCCCTGTACTTTCCAAACGATTGAAATCGATTTTATAAATAGTTGAGCCCCTGTAACTTTCCAAATTGATTGGGAAATCGATTTTATAAATAGTTGAGCCCCTGTAACTTTCACAATCGATTGGCAAATCGATTTTGTCA
>PGWS01020743.1:0-12979 GCA_002896235.1 Cicer reticulatum
TTTCTTAAGCAAAATAAAAATGACATATTTATTAGACATCTCTATTTTATTAAATATTATTATTTATTTCATTCGTAATTGTACTTAATACACAAGATAGTAATAACATATAATAAAATAGAGTTGTCAAATAAATTAATTATTACATATTTATTTGACCACTCAATTTTGTTATATGTTATTATTATCCTTGTTATTAAGTACAACTACAAAACGAAGATAATAATAACATTTAATAAAATAGTGTTGTCAATGTTATTTTTTATTTGAAAACCTATTTTATTAAATGTTATTATTATCTTTGTTTTAATAGTTGTACTTAATAACGAAAATTGTAATAACATATAACACAATTGAACTATTTAAATAAATATGTAATACTACTTTATTTAACAACTCTATTTTATTATATGTTATTATTATCTTCATAATATAGTTGTACTACATGACGAAGATAATAATAACATATAATAAAATAAATTTGTCAAATAAAGTACTAATTACATATTTATTTAATAAACTCGATTTTATTATTATTATTCTTCGCTATGTAGTAAAACAATAAAACGAAGATAATAATAACATATAGTAAAATAGTGTTGTCAAATAAAATAATAATTACTTATTTATTAGACGACACTATTTTATTAAATATTATTATTATCTTCGTTTGTAGTTGTACTTAATAACGAAGGTAATAATAAGATATAATAAAATAGAGTTGTTAAATAATTAATTATTTCATATTTATTGTTATCTTTATTATTAAGTATAACTACAAAACGAAGATAATAATAACATATAATAAAATAAAGTTGTCAAATAAATTAATTTTGACATATTTATTGACAACTCAATTTTGTTATATGTTATTATTATCTTTGTTATTAAGTACAACTACAAAACGAAGATAATAATAACATTTAATAAAGAAGATTAGAATAACATATAATAAAATATTATTTTACAAATAAAGTAATAATTACATCTTTATTTGACAACTATATTTCATTATATGTTATTATTATGATCGTTTTTGTAGAGTATTTTGCAATGAAGATAACCCTATATACTGTTACCCGAACCTCAATATACAAAACCTTAAACCTTAAATCCTAAACCTTAAACCATAAACCCTAAACACTAAACCCAAAATCCTGAACCTTAAACTATAAACCTTAATCCCTAAACGTGATTTCTTAAACCCTAAACACCCTAACACACTAAACCATAATAAAATAAAGATGTAATTATGACTTTATTTGACATCTTATTTTTATATGTTATTATTATATATTTGTTATAAAGTAAAACTATAAAACAAAGATAATAATAAATAAATTAATTAGAGTTGTCAAATAAAGTAATAATTACATATTTTATTTGACAATTCTATTTTTATTATATGTTACGAATTTTAGTCCATTTTTTTCGGGTGGTACGAAAATTGCCCAAGAAGTCCAGATGAAAAATGAGGAGCGGGAAATAATTTTAGCATGCTTTTCCTAAATTTATAATTGTGTTTCGGGTTTGATTTCAATCACTAGCCATCGTTTGGTCAGAAAATACAAATTTTAGTCTATTTTTGTCAAGTGGTACGAAAATCGCCCGAAAAGTCAAGATGAAATTGAGGACCAGAAGACCCTTATAGCATTTTTCTCCTAAATTTGTAACTATGTATCGGGCGCGGCGTCATATTTCAAACACTAGCATCGTTTGAACCAAAAATACGAAATTCAGTCCATTTTTGTTGTGAAGTACGAAAATCGACCGAGAAGTCCAAATGAGATCGAGGACCTAAATTCTCTTTTATAATTCTACTCCAAAATTAATAACTGTGTTTTCGGTTCCCCGTTAGATTTCAAACACCAGCCATGTTCTGTCCATTTTTTCAAGTGGTACGATAATCCTCCAAGAAGTCCAAATGAAGTCCAGGTTCATAAGATTCTTATAGAATTCTTCTCCTACATTTAAGACTGTGTTTCGGAATTCGTGTCAAATTTCAAACACTAGCCATCGTTTGGTCCGAAAATACGATTTTTGGTCCATTCATTTGTCGGGTGGTACGATTTTCGCCCGAAAAGTCCAAATGATATCGAGGACTGTGAGACCCTTATAGCATTCTTCTTCTAAATCTAAAATTGTGTTTCGGGTTTCGAGTTTCGGATTAGATTTCAAACACTAGCCATCATCTGGTTCATAAATATGGATTTCAAAATAATAATAACATATAACAAAATTGTGTTGTAAAATAAATATGTAATTATTACTTTATTTGACAACTTTACAACTCAATTTTGTTATATGTTATTATTATTTTCAATATTTAGTACAACTACAAAAGATAATAATAACGTATTATAAAACAGAGTTTACAAAAAAATATGTAATTATTAATTTATTTGATAATTCTATTTTATTATATGTTATTATTATCATCATTTTAAAGTTTGACTGCATTACGAAGATAGTAATATCATTTAATAAAATAGAGTTGTCAAATAAATATGTAATTATTACTTTATTTGACAACTCTATTTTATTAAATGATATTACTATCTTCGTTATGCAGTCAAACATTAAAATGAAGATAATAATAACATATGATAAACTAGAATTATCAAATAAATTAATAATTACATATTTAGTTGACAACTCTGTTTTATTATATGCTATTATTATCTTCGTTTTGTAGTTGTACTAAATAACGAAAATAATAATAACATATAAAAAATTGAGTTGTAAAATTAATATGTAATTATTACTTTATTTGACAACTCTATTTTATTATATGTTATTATTATCTTCTTTATGTAGTAAAACTATAAAATAAATATAATAATAACATTTAATAAAATAGAGTTGTCAAATAAAGTGATAATTAAAAAGCATTCTTCTCTTAAATTTATAATTGTGTTTCCAGTCATATTTTGAACATTAGCCATCATTTGGTCTAAAATTACGAATTTTCGTTTCATTTTTTTCGGGTGGTACGAAAATTGCCTGAAACGTCTAGATGAAATCGGGGATTTTCATACCACCAGATTTCGGTCCATTTTTGTCGGTGGTACGAAAATCGCCTGAAATGTCACAATGAAATCGACGTCTCAGAGACTCTGATAGCATTCTTCTCTAAATTTTATAACTATGTTTCAGGTTCCGCACCAGATTTCAAACACTAGTCATCGCCTGGTCCAAAAATACAGATGTTGGTCCATTTTTGTGAGGGGTACGAAAGTCGCCCGAAAAGTCCAAATGAAATTGAGGACCAGGATACCATGATAGCATTCTTTCCCAAAATTTATAATATTGTTTCGGGTCCGCGCCAGATTTCGAACACTATCCATCGTCTAGTCCGAAAATACAGTTGTTGGTCCATTATCGTCAATGGGTACGAAATTCGCTCCAAAAGTCCAAATGATATCGAGGACTGGGAGACCATTATAGAATTCTTGCTCTAAATTTATAACTGTTTTTGGGTTCCGCGTTAGATTTGAAACACTAGCCATCGTCTTGTTCGAAAATATAGATATCGGTCCATTTTAGTCGGGTGGTACGAAAATCGCCCGAAAAGTACAGATGAAATCGAGGACCGGGAGACCATTATAGCATTCTTCTCCAAACTTTATAGGTGTGTTTCGGGTTGCACTCCAGATTTCAAACACTACACATCGTCTTGTCCGAAAATACACTTTTTGGTCTATTTTTGTCGGGGGGTACAAAAATCGCAGGAAAAGACATGATGAAACCGAGGACCAGTTGACCCTTATAGCATTCTTCACCTAAATTTATAACTTTATTTCGTGTTCTGCGTCAGATTTCTAAAACTAACCATCGTTTGTTCTGAAACTACGGACTTTGGTCCATTTTTGTTGGGTGGTACGAAAAGCGCCCGAAAAGTCCAGATGAAATCGAGGACTGGGAGACCCTTATAGTATTCTTCTCCAAAATTTATAATTGTGACTCGGGTTTCGCGCCAGATTTCAAACACTATTTTGGTCCTATTTTGTCGAGGGGTACGAAAATCGCCCGAAAAGTCCATATGAAATCGAGGACTATAAGACTCTTATTGTAGCTTTTTCTCCTGAATTTATAATTGTGTTTCGGGTTCCGCGTCTGATTTCAAACATTGGCCATCGTCTGGGCCGAAAATACAAAATTTGGTCTGTTATCATCCATGGGTACGAAAATCACGTAAAAAGTCCAGATGAAATCGGGGACCAAATGGCCCTTATAGAATTCTTCTTCTAAACTTAAAGCTGTGTTTCGGGTTCCGCGTCAGATTTCAAACATTAGCTATCGTCTGGTCCAAAAATACGATTTTCGGTCTATTTTTTGTCAGGTGGTACAAAAATCGCCCAAAAAGACCAGATGAAATCGAGGACCAGGAAAACCTTATAGCCTTCATCTCCAAAATTTATAATTGTGTTTCTGGTTCCGTATCATAATTCAAACACTACCCATTGTTTGATTTATGTCGGGTGATGCAAAAATCGCCTGAAAAGTCTAGATGAAATCGAGGACCAGGAGACCCTGATAGCATTCTTCTCCAATATTTATAATTGTGTTTTGGGTTCTGCGCCAGATCTCAAACACTAGCCATCGTCTGGTCTGAAAATACTGATTTTGGTTTTGTCGAGGTGTACAAAAATTACCCGAAAAGTCCAGATGAAATCAAAGACCGAGAGTCCCTTATATCATTCTTCTTCTAAATTTATAATTTTTTTCCGGTTCCGCATCAGATTTCAAACACTAGCCATCATCTTGTTCGAAAATACGGATTTCGGTCCATTTTAGTCGAGTGGTAGGAAAATCGCTCGAAAAGTCCCGATGAAATCCAGGACCAAGAGACCCTTATAGAATTCTTCTCTAAAAATTTATAACTATGTTTCAGGTTTCGCGCCATATTTCAAACACTAGCCATCGTTTGGTCCGAAAATATAGATGTTGGTCCATGTTTGTCGAGGGGTAAGAAAATCGCCTGAAAAGACCAAATGAAATCGAGGACCGTGAGACCATAATAGCATTCTTCCCTAAAATTTATAACTTCGATTCGGGTTCCGCGCCAGATTTCAAACACTAGCCATCGTCTTGTACAAAAATACCCCGAAACGTCTAGCTCAAATTGGGGACCAGGAGACTCTTATAGCATTGTTCTACTAAATATATAAATGTGATTCGGGTTCTGGATCAGATTTCAAACACTATCCATTGCTTGTTCGAAAATACGAATTTAGGTCTATTTTTGTGATGTGTACGAGAGACCCTTATAGCATTCTTCTCCAAAATTTACACTGTATTTCGGGTTCCATGTAAGATTCCAAACACAAACCATTGTTTTGTTCGAAAATACGGGTTTCGGCCCTTTTTTGTCGATGGTACGAAAGTCGCCTGAAAAGCCAAGATGAAATCGAGGACCTGGAGACCCTTATAACATTCTTCTCCAAAATTTATAACTGTGCTTCGGGTTTCTTGTCATATTTCAAACACTAGCAGTCGTTTATTCCGAAAATACGGAATTCGGTTCATTTTAGTCAGGTGCTACGAAAATCGCCGAAAAATTGTAGATGAAATCGAGGACTGAGAGACCGTTATAGCATTCTTCTTCTAAATTTATAACTGTGTTTCGGGTTCTGTGCAGATTTCAAACACTAACAATCGTCTTGTTTGAAAATACGGATTTCGGTTCATTTTAGTCTGGTGGTACGAAAGTCGCCTGAAAAATCCAGATGAAATCTAGGACCGTTATATCATTCTTCTCCAAAATATATAATTGTGTTTCGGGTTCTGTGTCAGATTCTAAAAACTAGCAATAGTGTTTTTCGAAAATACAGATTTCGGTCCATTTTAGTTGGATCGTATGAAAATCGCCCGAAACGTACAGATGAAATCGAGGACAAGGAGACCCTTATAGCATTCTTCTCCAAAATTTATAAATGTGTTTCGAGTTCCGCTCTAGATTTCAAACACAAGAAGTCTTGTCCGAAAATACATATTTTAGTCATTTTTTGTCGAGTGGTACGAAAAGTCGCCGAGAAGTCCAGATGAAATCAAGGACCGAGATACCCTAATATCATTCTTCTCCAAAATTTATAATTGTGTTTCAGGTTTCGCGCCAAATTTCAAACATACATCAATCTGGTCCGAAAATACGAATTTGTCCCTTTTCGTCGGTGTGTACAGAAATCGCCGAAAAGACAAGATGAAATCGAGGACCCGGAGACCCTTATAGCATTCTTATCCTAAATTTATAATGAGTTTCGGGTTCTGCCTCAGATTTCAAACGTAGCAATCATCTTGAATACGGATTTCGGCCTTTACTTTGGATCATATAAAATCGCCCGAAAAGTCTAGATGAATCGAGGACCGGGAGACCCTTATAGCATTATTCTCCAAAAATTTTAAATGTGTTCGACTTCCGCGCTACTTCAAACATTAGAAGGTCCTGGTCCGAAAATACATATTTTAGTCCATTTTTTGTGAGGGGTACGAAAAATCGCCGCGAAAAGTCCAGATGAAATCGAGGACCGAGATACCCCTAATAGCATTCTTCTCCAAAATTTATAATTGTGTTTCAGGTTTCGCGCCATAATTTTAAACACTAGCCATCGTTTCTGTCCGAAAATACGAATTTCGGTCCGTTTTTTGTCGGTGGTACGAAAATCGCCCGATAAAGACAAGATGAAATCGAGGACCCGGAGACCCTTATAGCATTCTTATCCAAATTTATAATGAGTTTTCAGGTTTCTGTCTCAGATTTCAAACACTAGCAATTGTCTTGTTAAAAAATATAGATTTCGGTCCATTTTGTCGGGTTGTACAAAAATCGCTCGAAAAGCTCAGATGAAATCGAGGACCGGGAGACCCTATAGCATTCTTCTCCTAAATTTCAAAACACTAGCCTTCGTCTGTTTCAAAAATATAGATTTTCGGTCCTTTTTTGTCGAGGGGTAAGAAAATCGTTCGGAAATTCAGATGAAATCGAGGAGGGAAACCCTTATAGCATTCTTACCCAAAATTATAACTGTGTTTCGGGTTCCGCGCCAGATTTCAAACACTAGCTATCTTCTGGTTCGAAAAATACTGAGTTTGGTCCATTTTGTCAAGGGGAACGAAAAACAGCCCTAAAAGTCTATATGAAATCAAGGAGAAGAATATTCTTGTAGCATTCTTCTCCTAAATTTATAATTGAGTTTTGGGTTTTGCGTCAGATTTCAACAAACACTAGCCATCGTCTGGTCCGAAAATACAAATTTCGGTCCATATTTATCAGGTGGGTACGATAATTGCGTAAAAAGTCCAAATGAAATCGAGGACCAGGTGACCCTTAATGCATTCTTCTCCAAAATTTATAATGAGCTTCAGATTCCGAGTCAAATTTCAAACACTAAGATTTCGGTTTTTTTTGTTATTGGTACCTCGTTTAAAATCTAGTCCGAAAATAGCAGCATTTCGTTGGTCTTTTTTTGTTATATGGTACGTCAGAAATCGTGTTTAAAAATTCCAGATGAAATCGAGGACCGAAGACTCTTAAGGCATTCTTGTTCAGGTAACCCTTATCTTCTTCTCTTAAATATATAACAATGTTTCTCATTTCGGGTCAGATTTCAAACTCTATCCATCGTATGTGTCTGAAAATACAGATTTTGGTCCATTGTTGTCGAGGGGTACGAAAATTGCCTGAAAAGTCCAGATGAAATCGAGGACCGAGAGACCCTAACCATCGTTTGGTCCAAAACTACGGACTTTTGTCCATTTTAGTTAGGTGGTACGAAAATTGCCTAAAAAGTCCAGATGAAATCGAGTAACGGGAGACCCTTATAGCATTCTTCTCCAAAATTTATACTGTGTTCGGGTTCTGTACCAGATCTCAAACACTAGCCATCGTCTGGTCTGAAAATACTGATTTTTGCCTTTTTTGTTGAGGGGTACGAAAATCGCACAAAAAGACTAGATGAAATCTAGGACGAGAGTCCCGTTATATCATTCTTCTTCTAATTTATAATTTTCTTCGGGTTTCCGTGTCAATATTTCAAACACTAGCCATCTCTCTTGTTCGAAAATACGAATTTCGGTCTATTTTAGTCGGGTGGTACGAAAATCGCTCGAAAAGTCCCGATGAAATCGATGACCGAGAGCCCTTATAACATCTTCTCTAAAATTTTATAACTATGTTTCAGGTTTCGCGCCAGATTATCAAACACTAGCCGTCATCGAGGGGTACGAACTCTGCTAAAAATTCCAAATGAACATCGACGACGAGAGAGACCATTATAGCATTCTTCCGCAGATTTATAAATTGTTTCGGAATTCCATGCAGGAATTCAAACACTAGCCATCGTCTTAGTCCGAAAATACATATGTTGGTCCATTATTGTGGAGGGTACGAAAGTCGCCCGAAAAGTCCAAATGAAATCGTAGGACCGGGAGACCATTAATAGAATTCTTGTTATATATATATAACTGTTGTTTACGGGTTCCGTGTTAGATTTGAAAACACTAGCCATCGTCTTGTCGAAAACACAAATTTCGGTCATTTTAGTCGGGTGGTACGAATATCGCCGAAAAGTCAGATGAATCGAGGACCGCGAGGAATATTAAAGCATTCTTCACCACATTTATAACTTGTTTCGGGTTCCACGCAAGATTCAAACAACTAGCCATCGTGTGGTTTCAATAAATGATTTTTGGTTCTATTCGTTTTGTCGTGTTGGTTCAAAAATCGCCAAAAAGACCAGATGAAATCGAGGACCCAGATACCCTTATAGCATCTTCTCAAATTTATAATTATGGTTCGGGTTCCGCATCAAATTTCAAATACTAGCCATCGTCTTGTAAGAAATATATCAATTTCGGTCTATTTTTTGTCTCGTGGTACAAAACATCGCCCGAAAATTCTAGATGAAATCGAGGAACAGGAGACCTTATAGCATTCTTTCTCCTAATTTATAACTCTGTTCCGGGTTTCTTCGTCAAATTTCAAACACTTGTACCATCGTTTGGTTTGAAACTACGGGACTTTGTCCATTTTGTTGGATGGTATGAAAATCACTCGAAAAGTCTAGATAAAATCGAGGACCGAGAGTCTTTTATATCATGCTTCTATCTAAATTTATAATTTTCTTTCGAGTTCCGCGGTTTGATTTCAAACACTAGCCATCGTCTTGTCGAAAATACGGATTTCGGTCCATTTTAGTCAGGTGGTACGAAAATCGTTCGAAAAATCCTGATGAAATCGAGGACCGAGTGACCCTTACAACATTCTTCTCTAAAATTTATAACTATGTTTCATGTTCCGCGCCATATTTCTAACACTAGCCATCGTCTGGTCCGAAAATACAAATGTTTGTCCATTTTTGTCGAGAAGTAAGAAAATCTCCCGAAAAGTCCAAATGAAATCGAGGACCGCGAGATCATTATAGCATTCTTCCCCAAAATTTATAACTTTGATTCAGGTTTCGCGCTTGATTTCAAACTCTATCCACTACTTGTTCGAAAGTACGAGTTTCAGTGTATTTTTTGTCATTTGTACGAGAGACCCTTAGAACATTCTTCTCCAAAATTTATAACCGTGTTTTGGGTTCCGTGTCAGATTCCAAACACTAACCATCCTTTTGTTCGAAAATACAGATTTTGTTCCATTTTATTCGAGTGGTACGAACATTGGCTGAAAGGTCCAAATAAAATCGAGGACCAGGAGACCCTTACAACATTCTTCTTCTAAATTTATAATTGTGTTTCAAGTTCCGTGAAGGATTTCAAACACTAGCATTGTTTGTGTTCAAAAATACGAATTTCGGTCCATTTAAGTTGGGCGTACGAAAATTCACAAAAATACAGATGAAATCGAGGACCGGGAGACCCTTTTATCATTCTTCTCCTAAATATATGAATGTGTTCGATTACCGGATAAAATTGACGATCGAGAGACCCTTATTGCATTCTTCTTCAAAATTTAAAACAGTATTTCGGGTTCCATGTCAAATTTTAAACACTAGCCATCGTCTGGTCCAAAAATCACCCAAAAATACCAGATGAAATCGAGGACCGGGAGACCCTTATAACATTCTTTTCTTAAATATATGACAGTGGTTCCGATTCCGAGTCAAATTTCAAACACTCGCCATCGTATGGTCCGAAAATACAGTTTTTGGTCCATTTTTATCAAGGGACACGAAAATTGTCTGAAAAGTCCATATGAAATCGACGACCGAGAGACACTTATAGCATTCTTCTCCAAAATTTATAACTGTGTTTCAAGTTCCGCGTCAAATTTCAAACACTAGCCCTCGTCTTTTGCGGAAATACATATTTTGGTCCATTTTTGTGGAGGGGTACGAAAATTGCATGAAAGGTCCAGATGAAATCGAGGAGAAGAAGATTCTTGTAGCATTCTTCTCCTAAATTTATAACTGATTTCGGGATATGCGTCAGATTTTCAAAAACTAGCCATTCGTCTGTCCGAAAAATACGAATTCGGGCATATGCCGGGTGGTACGAAAATCGCCTAAAAAGTCCAGATGAAATCGAGGACCAAATGACCCTTAAAGCATTCTTCTCATAAATTTATAACTGTGTTTCGGGTTCGGTGTCAAATTTCAAACACTAGCCATCGTCTGTTCTGAAAATACAGATTTTGGTCTATTTTTGTCGAGGGGTACGAAAATTTCCCAAAACGTCCAAATGAAATCCTGGACCGAGTCAGGATACAAAAATCTCCCGCGTCGCGATACAAACACAACCCATCGTCTTGTTCAAAAAGACGAATTTCGGTCCATTTTATCAGGTGGTACGAAAATCTCCCGAAAAGTCCAAATGAAATCGAGGACCGAGAGAACTTTAATGCATTCTTCTCCTAAATATATAACAATGTTTTAGATTCTGCATCAGAAATCAAATACAAGCCATCGTCTGGTCCTAAAATATAGATTTTGGTGTTTTTTTGTCGAGGGGTACGAAAATCGCCCGAAAAGTCCAGATCAAATCGAGGACCGAGAGACCCTTATAAAATTCTTCTTCTAAATTTATAATTGTGTTTCGGGTTCCACGTAAGATCTCAAACACTAACAATCGTCTTGTTCGAAAATACGGATTTTAGTGCATTTTAGTCGGGTGGTACGAAAATCGCTAGAAAAGTCCAGATGAAATCTAGGACCGGGAGACCCTTATATCATTCTTCTCCAAAATTTATAATTGTGTTTTGGGTTCCACGTCATATTTCAAACACTATCCATTGTCTTTTTCGAAAATACGGATTCTGTCCATTTGTTGTCTGGAGGTACAAAAATCACCCGAAAAGTCCAGATGAAATCGAGGACTGAGAGACCATGATATCATTCTTCTCCAAAATTTATTACTGGTTTTTAGGTTCTGTGCCAGATTTCAAATACTTTCCATCGTCTGGTCCGAAAATATAGATTTGGGTCCTTTTTTGTCAAGGGGTAAGAAAATAGCCTAAAAAGCCCAGATGTAATCAATGACCGAGAGACCCTTATAGCATTCTTCTCTTAAATTTAAGACTGTGTTACGAGTTCCGTGTCGGATTTCAACACTAGTCATTGTTTTGTTCAAAAATACGAATTTGGGTCCATTTTAGTCGAGTGGTATGAAATCACTCGAAAAATACCAAATGAAATCGAGGAACAGGAGACTCTTATAGCGTTCTTCTCCTAAATTTATAACTATGTTTCGGATTCCGCGTCAGATATCATCTGGTCTTTTCTGGCGATTTGCGTACCACCCGACTAAAATGGACCGATTTTCGTGTTTTTGAACAAAACGATGGCTAGTGTTGAAATCTGATGCGGAACCCAAAAACACAATTACAAATTTAGAAGAAGAATGCTTTAAGGGTCTCTCGGTCTCGATTCATCTAGATTATTTCGGGCGAGTTTCGTACCCCTCGACACCAAATGGACCAAAATCTGTATTTCAAACCAGACGATGGATATTGTTTGAAATCTAACATAGAAACCGAAACACAGTTATAAATTTAGAAGAAGAGGCCTTGATTGTCATCTGGACTTTTCTGGCAAATTTCATCTGGACCAGATGGATGGGTGTGTTTGAGATCTGTGCAGAACCCAAAAACACAAGTATAAATTTGGAGAAGAATGAATATAAGGGTCTCCCGGTACTCGATTTCATCTGGACTTTTCGGGAGGATATTCGTACCACCCGAATAAATGGACCGAAATCCGTATTTTCGAACAAGACGTGACTAGTGTTTCAAATCTTACGCGGAACACGAAACACAATTATTAAATTAAGAACAAGAATTCTATAATGGTCTCACGGTCCTTAATTTCATTTGGACTCTTCGGGCGACTTCAGATCCATCACGGTAATGGACCAACATCTGTATTTTCGTACTAGACGATGGCTGGTGTTTGAAATCTGGCACTGAACCCGAAACCAAAGTTATAAATATGGGGAAGAATGCTATAATGGTCTCCCGGTCCTCGATTTCATTTGGACTTTCGAGTGACTTTCGTACCCCTCGACAAAAATGGACCAACATCTGTATTTTCGGACCTGACGATGGCTACTGTTTGAAATCTGGTGCAAAACCTGAAACCTAGTTTTAAATTTTACAGAATAATGCTATAAGAGTCTCTCAGTCCTCGATTTCATCTGGACTTTTTCAGGCGATTTTCGTACCACCCGACAAAAATGGACCAAAATCGGGTGGTACGAAAATCCCCGATTTCACCTACACTTTACTTTTCAGGCAACTTTTCGTACACCCGACAAAAATGGAACGAAATTCGTATTGTAGACCAAATGATGGCTAATGTTCAAAATATGACCCGAAACACAATTTATAAATTTAGGAGAAGAATGCTTTTAATTATTACATTATTTGACAACTTTATTTATTTAAATGTTATTAATATATTCGTTTTATAGTGTTACTAAATAACGAAGATAATAATAACATATAATAAAATAGAGAAGTCAAATAAAGTAATAATTACAT